>DWBW01000296.1:0-11088 GCA_018231125.1 Spialia spio | reverse complement strand
GTTTTTGACACTTCAAGTATGGAATGACAGACGTCATTCACCGGCGAGTGCGAAGTGAATGTGAGCGTCGAAGTGAGAAACATTGATATTCGAAATTTCCGAATACCTCTGCAGGTCGACTAAAAACTAAAACGATATCTAGCTACTATTCGTAATCGGGTCTATTCACCAATTAACTGATTTAAGTTCATTCATCATTCATCATGAATAAATAATTCCAAAATGAATTATTTTTTATGACATATTTTAAGCTTTAAATAGTCGATTAAGATTTCAAATGAAGACATCGTTAAGTTTATTACGACATTAGGGCGTACACACACTGTGTACCAGCTGTTAGTTACACTACACACAGTTCCATAGATCTTGCAACGTGTAATGGCGACCATTCGCCTTAATGAGGGTCGCGAGTCTCAAAGGTTTTTGCGTTGTTTCCTTTGAAATTTCGCGTATGAAGAATAATGGACTGAAGCCTCAGAGGTTTTTTCTTGGCCTCATTATTGTTATAGCTCTCTAGGGATGGGCGTTATTAAGACAGTAAGACAGTAACTGTATTTCTTGTACTCTTGGGCCTAATTAGAGGATTTTAGTATCGTAAGCTGATTTGTGGAGATTTAAGAAATAATAAATCTAAGACGATGTGTTAGGAGGCATTAAATTGCATTTTGAACAATAAGGCCGCGTTCAGTTTGGACGCGCCTCGCACGGATTTTACTTGTGCGTTCACGTACGAAAAATCCTTACCTTAGAAGTTTTATGGGTGCCCTCAGACTACATACGAATGCGAATTGGTAGTCATCGTGTTCTTGTGCATACGGCCGACTAAAATTCGTCCGAAAACGCGTTCAAACTGAGCGCGGCCTAAGATTTTTTCCATCGCATGTGGCAAGCGGTGGCCGATGTTATACGTTCTCCATATCAGCTGTCATATTACGCCCTGTTATTATTCTTTGATGCTAAGTAGATATATCTGGAATGTATTCAGCAAAATGACGTGTTATTACACTCCCGGTTGGCTCCAAAGTGAACAATATCGAATGGAAGTGCTCGTGACAGGATATTATATTTATGTGATTGGCAGTATTCATATTGTTCAGAGAGGCTGAAAATGTGGAGGTTTCGTAAGAAACCATTGAGAATGTTGGTCCTTCGAGCCGGATTTGATATGTTTCGTTTCAAATTAAAGTATGCAGTATGTTGGTAGTGTATTATTTAAATTTTGTTGGCTAAAAACAGACACTTACTTTTGTATACTAGCTTTCGTTTTGTCATCAACGCATTCCCAATGCATTGAAGCTGCAAAAATATTATGAACGATATTCTAAGAATTTCTTTAAACTAAGCCTTAAAACCTAACCTAAATACAATTCATACTTATTTAGAAGTTATTTAGTGCTTAAAGGAGCTGAACAGAACAACAAATCCGCTTTGATTCACAGTAAACGAGTGAAGAAACAATTGGCAATGTTGACTTGAGAAAAAACCCGGTCATACATACTCGGGGTATGGGCCATCTCTAGCTGCTTGTTTGTGAAGGGTTTTGTACCTCTTTTATGAATTTAGGAGTTAATTGCTGGTTAATTGTGAACCATTACTGTCCCATTGCACGGCACAGGTCTCCTCTCAAACAGGGAGGGGTTTAGTTTAGAACATAGTCCACCGCGTTGGCCAAGTTCGGATTGGTAGACACAGCTAGTGATATTTAGTTGCTTAAAACGCACATAACTTAGAAAAGTCATTAGTGCGTGCTGGGATTTAAAACCGGTCCTCTCGAGTCTGAAGTTGAGAGAGGTCTAATTCAAACCACTGGGTTATCGCCGCTCAGCATTTTACTGTGTAGCCATCTTTTATATACTATTTTCTTAGTTATTGTTGAGGTCAAAGGAAATGATGGTCCTTCGAGCCGGATAGTCGGGTTACTGTGGGAAAAATATGTATATGCATATGACTTACATAAGCTGTACTCAGAAAACATGTGACACGTTCGTGATTCGTTTCTTAGCCTTTTCAAGCTAGTATTTCTCGTAGAATGGAAATAAATTGCTTTCATCGTTTGATTGTGCAAACTTGGTGCAGAAATACGTCAGTTTATTCGATTACAGAGCAAGCACCGCAGCACGAAATTTAGACAGGCGAGAAATTTACATTTCTCCATCAAATCGTAATGGTCTATTTCAATTCTGAATATTACACAACGACTGAGTTGGTACTCAAGGTGGTCCTTAATCGGACGGAAACAAGATAGTGACGATGAGGCCAATTCCAGAGTTAAACCAAAAAGTTGTCGAACTATCAAAAGCCTTAAAAATGTTAGAATTGGAATAAATTATTGGCTTAAAAATGTACATTAATGTTTGGGTATTGTACTCTAATGGACTATGGTATTAAGGTTATGGTACAGTGTCAAGCGTGGATCACGACAATTCAAAAGGGAAAGTCCGCTATATTCATCATTCACAAACAGCTAACTTGTTCTGTGTTAAAGTTTAGGCGTGTATCAGTTTCCCAATTTGTTCGAAACCGACTCGTGGCATAAATCGCTTGAATTTTAACGTTTCAAAATCTACCGGTGATGTCAGTCCGTCGCTCATATATGTCATTGCAGTGGACGAAAATTTAGCGCAGTTAGGACAGAGGTCTAGTCCCATTCCGTTCCCGGAACATCGCTGGCTCGTTCCGTTTCCAGTAAAGAACCCTTTATTACTCAGTTTGCGTGTGTGCGTGAAATTTATGCGTTCGAAAACCCGAGAAAACCCGCTTTTTATACCCCTACAGTTTACCTCCGACAGTAAAGCGCCTTTTTTATTTAGCCTGTAGCTTTTTGGGGCAAACAGGTGCCTTGTATGTTCGTACTGAGCTCCGAACACGACTCACTAGGAATTTCCTACCGTAATTGCCATTTCTGTTTCATTGTCGTTTGACATTCCTTCAGCATGTTTCACGAGGCTATAGCCCCGACATGGCTCAAATGTTTTTTGTTTCTTGGAAATCTCATTTTTGTTCGTGTATTTGGTTCACAGCGCTTTGTATGGTCGAATAGTTAATTTAATGTCTGAGAGTAATGTAATTCCATTACTAAATGTTTTATTTCTAAAAATTATTATTGTTTTCTTTTGGAAACGAAAAACTTAACCGCCTTAGAATTGAAATTTCTTTCTTGTATAGAGACTATCGGGGTCATGAGCCTCTTAATCCTCAAAATTGTTTATTCATTTGGTGAATTTTGGCTGTAATTATAGGTATACCGAGGGAAAAGTTAAATGCTGAACTAAAAACGTTTTGACTTTTTACTATTTTGCTTTCGAAAAATGTAAATACTTGAACATCGCAATAAAAAATTAAGTTTTCCAAACTTGGTGCACCGGTATTTTAACCCCAACGTCTGAGTACTCAACAAATAGCTTCCCAAGATCACTTGAAGTGTTCATTATTGAGCCCTGAGTGGTTCGTTACAATAGTCCAGAAGGGTTAAGGGTGAGTGTTTGAGAGGGTTTCTTTGCTTTGTCTCCTTCCCTTTTGTCAGCGAAAGAAAGCCGTCACGTTAGAAATGGAATGCATCACTTTGCGCTTTTGATTCTGTCGATCCTTTTGTAGATGTCTGTCTGTGATTGTTGGCTATTCAACTAACTTGTGTTTGCTTATAGATTTAGGTAACTTCTGTCTCAAGGTGCAAGGACAACTGCAACAATATTTCTTTAAATAAGTAAGTACATGTACAGAAAAGACTTTCTTTTCTACAGTAAATATATTTTGTACTTAGTCTTAGTCGTTTATATTTTAAGTGTGACAAAAATATATCATGAAGATAAAAAATGTTCCCACTTGCTTGTAGTTTCAAAGACACAAGTTAAATGCGTAACCTAAGCGGACATGGGCACCGGACAGTTCCTTTAAAATAGATGCCCATAACACATGAATATAACCGCCATGTTTCCTGGCGCGTAAATCTATTTTAATATTAAAACGAGCGCCAGTCTGGGCGGACGGATGTTTCGGCCATTCCGTGCGAATCTTGCTGAATTATTTCACAAAATGGCGGCGGGCGACGCGACCGCCGCGGCCGCTTGCCATTTCTGTATTGTGCCGCAGGAATTGAACGTTAGCATTATGGCAATATAAAACCGCTAATTGTTCGTGAAGAGCACGCTTTTTATAATAAATGGCGTGCAGTGGGACGTACATTGTCCAGCTCCGATCGAGTATCTTCGCACAATATGTACTCCGGCGGCAATCATTTCGTTTTTCATCGCTCCCGAATAAAATTATTGAATGGACCCATTGAGGTGATCATTTTATATTTTGTCTGGTACATTTCATTCGTTCAAAAGGCGGTCGAAAGCCGCATTTAATAAATAGGTACAATACTGCCGTGGGTAGAGTACAATACAAATATTCTTTATTGCTGAAAGCGAATGGAATAAAATTTTAATGCAATACGATCAACGGGTCAAAAAATTCGTTTGAGATAAAACTGTAAACTGTATTCCCTCAAACTCAAAAACTCTGATTGCAGTCTACAATTTTTCTCTGCCCCAAATCAAGCATGTTGCATATAAACAACCGTCGCAGTAAGCGTCAAAGAAATCAAAGGTTGACCCAATTAGACATCTCACGACACGAATAAAAGCCGACGAAAATAATAAATTAGGTTCACGTATCGGGATCGCCTAACGGGGGACGTTGACTTTTTAATTAAGTCGAGTCGATCTGCCGACAAGCGTTCGATTAATCAATCGGGCCTTCTCGAATCGGGCATCGGGCATCGGGCCTGGCATGTACGCCAATTATGGCACGAACACTCGACTGGAGCAACAGCTTATCCTTGTGTTTGAGGCTTGGTATCAAATAACAGTTTCAAGTGGGCACCGGTCTTGTATAAATGTATTGTTGCATTAAGCTGAAATGGCATAGTTCAATTATATTCTGCAATTCTCTGAATTATACTCTGTTTATAATTATGTATGTGGAAAATTATTTGTTAATTGGTTGTTTAGATAGACTGAACTCAAACCGTCAGTATATACTCGTAAGTATGCCTATCTACGTAAATTCATGGCTACTTCATAATGACGTCATTTCCGACTAGTATTTTGTATGTAAAGGTAGGTACTTTATTTACAACAGATTAAACGTAAAAGAGGATTTTTATGTACGTAGATAGGAGCTTAAAAATAATAAATTTAAATGCTAAATTATAATCTTTAAGTAAAATACTTCAAGCCTCTTAATTCAAACTTCAGCCACGGTAGATAATACTAATTACCGTGACAATAACGTATATAAATAAATAAATAACACTTCACACTCGCAGCCCTACACCAGGATTCCCTGTGTCGTAGGTGCAATGAACACAAAGACACACACACCCAGATCGAGAACAGATATATAAAAATTCATCTTTTAAATTTTAGGTTAGGTCAAATGTTTTTATAATGTCAAATCATACTCTGAGCCGGTGTGTTTAACAATTTTCTAATTGAATATCGATAACCAGAACACGTCGAAACCCATTAATTAGAGGGACACAGCGTTGACTTTTCAATTACGTCGCGTCGCGTCGCGTCGCTCCGTCGACAAGCGTTCGATTAATCAATCGTATCTTACGAACGACTCGTCCGAACCGATTGACATCGACTCCGTTTCAAACGTTCTAATGATGTAGGTACGTACTGTCAAAAGACCCCAGATACCAATTTAATTTATTAAGCGCGCATGAAATCTGCCACTAACGGTCTCACCCATCCAGGTACCGACCGTGCCCGACATTGCTTAACCGTGAGATCGCTTGCGATCTGCACTGCTAGCGGGGCTATGCGCGCTTCATGGAGACACTACTATCATTTTATTTAATTCCCTTTGCGATTCAGTACCAATCCCGGCAAATCCCCCTTCCTGTGTCCTATACTCGCACATAATTTCATCTGGTAGGTAGTAGGATTGCGGTTTGAGGCCGATCGCAGTCCGATTAGATTAATAACTGCTGCAGTGGAATCGATGTAATGTCGTCTTGCGACGCGACCACGACTCGATTTGGGGGAGGTGTAAGTTGTGGTAAATGAATTGTTTATCATGTTAGTCCGGTACGGTGTGAAGGGTGGCCGTATTTGTGACGTAATTGATTGTGCTGTAATTGATGTAACTTAAATGTAGTTTTTATACTCTTTTCATTATTTATGATCATATCCCTGACAATTATAGTGACGTTATCGTTATGTTACGATACTTAATCGATAGTTACAAAATATCAACTCACTTTGCCTTGCAAATAAAATCGGTATTACCAAAGTCTGTTTGATAGTCTATATGCATCGATTTTTTCGATTTTGGTTAATGAATATTGTATATGCGTGACATGGAAAATTGAGAACTGTCAGGGATATTAGGAAAGACTATAGTATGTTTAGAATTTAAGATAGAGCTACAAAGCTTTACATATTTTTATAGTTTTTTGCTTCTGCAGCAAATAGTATCTATCGCTTTTGTATATTTGTGACTCTGTTTTAATAGGAAATTGAGGCTACTGCATACTTGTAATCCAAATCTCATTTTACAAATTAAGAATTTCTAGCTTTGAATGCCTACTCATTAATAACCAGCCACATTGACGTTTAATAATTTACTGGCATATTATCGTACTATAATGTAAATCGTGAAATTATAATCGCTTCATTAAGATTGTCTACATTTCCAAGTATATGCTGATTTATAGTATTCAGAATACCTCAGAACCTGTAAATCGACTTATCGATATTTGTGAAATTAATCGGCTTACCAATCGATCTATCGCTAAATACATAAACATCGACTAATTTAACAGCCGCATACTGTAGGATAATAATATTGGTATTTTCTCCATAAATTAAATCGACGCTTTGATTATAGACGCTATTTCCATGCAGTTAAGGTTTGCCTATCGGCTTTGTTTAGCTTCAAAATGCCTTCATAAAACAAGTTGGTAATCGAATAGAGCTAATAAATCTTTGGAGTAACGTTACAAGACTACACGTGTTTCAAATGGTGACCATGGCTCTCACGATATTATCGGAATATGAATCTGAAATATGCAGATACAACAATCCCAGTTTTGAATGAGAATGCAGCAGGGAATGGGCATAATTCTTGTGTTTTATAACTACTACCGCTGTCTACTGAAGTCACTATACAACCGCATAGAGTCTTATTCAAATAGTCACAATATATAACATTTATATTCACAGTCCACTTTTAGTCCGCTTTTAGTTCCGTAAGTGTGATGATTGTAGCTTCCTTAAACTGAAGTTAGTACATTCTACCTTTGTAAGTGTATATGACTGTACATCAAATTGTTTGCGTCATAATAAAAACCTTAATCTTAATATGATACCTAACAGTTACTTTCTTTCTTTTTCAGGTAAGTTCCAAGGCGTAATAAATTTTTAAGATATGGCCAAATTGGGTTAATGGTAAGAAACTTGTCTTACATATCTCACACTCCTTACGCTTCTCTTAACTCCATATTGATGGAAAAATCTAGTCTCTCCATTCTGCCTGACTCCGCACTCTTACTATCTCCTACTCCGCACTTTTACCTCGATTACCTACAGTGAAACTGGGTTATTGATAGATATTAATTAGCAATAGCTATTAAATTAGTGATAGCTGACTTGCTAAAGCTGAGTTGGCATTGAATTAGTCGCCACTGTTCGAATATTAGCTCGCAACGAAACTAGATGGTAATTAAAAAACTTGCTGATTTAACTTCCAAGGAAACCATTTTGAATAGTTTTTAATGTTCCATCACTATAAAAAACTTTGTAGGAAGAACTTAAGTCCTATGGGAATTCCTATGGAAGTCCCTTCCCACTTCTTTTAAGAATATGCTTATTTTGGACCCAGATAAGTAATTTATTAAATTATGAATTACGGTTCCTTTTAATAATTAATTTGAATTTTAGGTATTTTCCACTTACGTGCATAGGTATCCGGAAATACTATCCATTTCTGACAGGTAATAATATTCTGGATAATATTGCGTTTACGGGGAGCTTGATATTGTTCGCTGATATTATAATTCCAACGATTCCAACCCATGTTACATAGAACTAAAGTCAAGATCAACATAACTTATCCTACTGACACAATTATAAAATTAACTCAATAGATACTTCTAATTTATATTAACATTTATGATTTATAATTACATATAGATATACATTATGTATCTGTGGTTTCCGGTTCATTGAAAACTATCAATCAACTTAACGGTTACTGCATAATAGCATAAATTAAACATGGTTAGGTACTTATCAAAACACACGTGTGTTTTTACTGAGTATAGTATCATGTATCAAATCGTTATAGCTTAACAATTTATATATATTTAGTTTATGTCTATTAATATTTGCATAACAAAATTGGTTGATATCGAACTACTCTTGTAAATAAATTGTTTTATTTCATTTAATAAGTACTTAGTCCAAAGTTTATGTATTTCCACAATATTAAACTTACTGACATCCGTTTATAATAAAACTACCACGATTAGAGAATTGGCGGGGTTTTCTATATTTTGTGTATTTTCACACTTACACTTCTTACAAGAAATGGATAAAATACGTTAATTACGTATCATTTGCTGCCTTCAAAGTTGCGGTTTAAAACTCGGCTAGCAATTAACATTACCATATCGGAGGTAGTGTGCCAACTGCCAGCGAACTAGGGCGGTCCCTAGAGGGCGCCCTAAGTGCGTGTCTGGCCCTCGCTGCCGGCTGTCGTAAATCTAGCTGTCACGGTGCCCCACCAACTGTTTGAAATTTAAGTAGCCCAAACTAACTTTGTTTTGATAGAGACAATAGCCAAGTTTGTTAACAGTGAGCTGAGTGCGAGATATTCTCGTTATAAAACCGTAGTTGAAGCAGGATTTATTATCTTTTAGGTGATATACTTCTTTGTAACTTGATCGGATAGATTGAATTAGGTATTAGAGATGAGTAGTTAAAAAGATGGAAGGTGTCTTTGTGATTTAAAATGAAAAAAAAAATCTCTTTCAAATACTTCAATCACTCTCATGATGTCAATCACCGTGCTTTTGATGACAACCCTTTTGAAAGTCCACTGCTGAGTTGGGTCTCTTCCTACAACCGGGGAAGGCAAGGAAGAAGCATATTCCACCACGCTGCTCCTATGTGGGTTGATGAAAATCGCGCCTTTACCCAATTAAAATCCTTTCATTAAGCTTTTAATTTTTAATATTACTTATCTTCGTTTTCACAATTCGTGCACTAACGCATAATCTGTAAGGACGGGACATTTCATCCCTGATATCCAGGGGTGCTGTAAATCTCGCCGGCTGTCCTATTAAGATAATATCGGCCAATTCGCAAACATACTACAACCGCGGTCCCATAACCCATAAGTCCCATAACCGATCCCTTGCCCGCCCATGTCGCCGATTTAATTTGTGGATTTTTGGCGGATTAATTAGAATTTCGCCTAACAATTCGCAATTCGCACCGCGACTCGATCCTGTAATCCGTTTTGGTGTCGACCCCTATCATAATCATTCGTTTTCCATTAAAAAGTTGTTATTGAATTTGTCCAAAAACTATCGTCTAAATTTTTTAAGGAGTCAGTCTCTAGCTTATTAACAATTTCTACTTTAAAGCCATTCCGTTTTATAGTCTTCGGAAACTTAACCTAAGAGCACATCTTACACAATGTTTACCCTTGAGTTATGGTCAAAATTAGCATGTAGATTTACTACAGCAATCCCAACAAGTTCCTCAGCTATTCGTGACGCCGTGAGATATTCACGATGCAATAACCGTTATCTGTTCGTGGGCCCACCCCACCGCCTCAGGACACCACTTCTGTGATTAACATCTTCGCGGTACGACGCGCCCGAGACTCGTTACTTGAATGGCTGTTTTCTGGTAAATTTTTAGTGTTATCCCTTCTTTATAGGCTTGGTGTAACGTGTGGCTGTTCTTTTGGTTACGCTGTTAGGTTCGTTGATTCTTCTTTTTGTGTTAAATTAAAATGGGTTTACCAACGATTTGTAAGGTCGTCTTATTTCCTAGATCATTTGCTTCCTGCTTTCAGTACAAAAAAATTTTAAGTAGTCAAATTCCATTAGCTTAATTTAAAAATGTAAAATTAATTTGTTTTTCAGTTTGTATGAAAACCGCTGGAAACGGAAACCGCGTGAACGATCTATAAGTCCTTTAAAGCTTAACTTTTCGGAGTAATCTGATATTGATTGCGATAAAGTCCGACAACCATAAAATGTTCGTATCAGAATGCCATTCTAGTGCTTCAACTTACTGGAGAAATGAATGAAATTTTAACGTTAGAGATAAACGAAGCTCACACGCGCTGAACATTAAAATTCATGCATCGTTCGGACTATAACTTCGGGAGAAGTGTTACTGAAACACGACCACTCTCAAACGGATCCACAGGAGACAAACATTTCCTATACAATACAACACTCCATATTAATGGCCTTGCGAATTATCGTTAGTAGACACACACCACCATACCAAGTAATGTTCTAACAAGCTGAATTAGATCTTAGCGCACACGACACTGAATTCAAAATCGATCGCAGCGAAGCGTTCTTGAGATAGCTCGTGTTCAATGCACAAGAATGGTCTACGAGACATGTACGCAGCGGTATTTATAGTCGGTCTGATAACGAGATGGCACATTACTTCACTGAGTGCAATAATGTCAGCCTTGCCAAACTTGGACTTGTTATAACTAGTTAGAATGTATTTTAGTCATGACTTATATTCTTCCGAGAAGATAAAGCGATACAGGAGTGAGAAGGACCTATCTTTAGCAACAAAATATATAGATATCAATCAGCACAGATGGAACACCGATGTTGAAAGAATAATTAATTTTTTAAAGTTTCATTTCATTTAAAATTTTCAGGAACAAGTCACTGGCTCTTCCTCTTCTCTCCTTCTTCTTTCTTCTAGATCCTTATGGAACCAATTATTTTCTACTATCGTTAATCCTCTTCTCGTTCCTAAGCTAAAAGATCAATAACTTCATAATTATCTAGTTTTATAGTGTAGGTAAGTACATACTGTTAATTCTACG
>DWBW01000295.1:0-11092 GCA_018231125.1 Spialia spio | reverse complement strand
TTAGTCTGCCATATTTTACCGAGTTGGAATGCAAATATTAACATTACAAAAAGTACATATTTATTTAAATAACGAAAAGTAATTAATTAATTCTATCTTTATAAACTAAATTATATTTTTTGCACAATTTAAATTCCTCCTATTATTCTTACATATTGTTTTATTGTATACAAAATACTGAAACAATTAAAACATTCCTAGCTCTGTATTAAAACATTCCCAGGAATGCATTAAAACATTCCCAGCTCTTCTATCAATCTGCAATATCAGTTTCTAGTAGGTATAAGCTAAGGAGCTGTTTGGGAATATAATATATATAAAATTCACATTCAGATTAATTCAGAATAATTTTTACCGACTTTAAAAAAGAAGGAAGTAATATGTATGTAGGTATATTCAACCGTATTTTTTACTCCGGCAAATATGGACCGATTTTCATATACATTTCTTTAATTAATTTGAATTAATTTTGAATTAATACTAAGGTACTAACGTACCATGTTAGGTAAAGTCGATGTCACAATGTTAATTTAATTCAATTAACTTACCACATAACAGGTATCTTTATTGAGAAACATACTCATATGTGAAATAAGTAGCAGTAAAGTTTCGAAGAATTTATTATTTAAAAGTTATATCTTCGTATCATCATTAGGGTTCGATTTCATTTTAATTCTCATGATGTCACATCTCATCTGTTCGCATCAAATATCAGCTTTTGGTTCGCACCTAAAGCTGAGATTATTTATGAAGATTTTGATTTTCGACTTATCATAAATTAATGTTGGGATAAACTTCATTTTTGAACTAAAAGACTTCTTGTTATCATTACTCCATAGCTCATTTCCGTGGTTACTATTATGTATGTTACTATTATTATATGTATGTTATGTATATTAAGTATAATGTTATCGTATGATGCAACATGGCATGTCAGATCGTACTGAACTAGACGCAGCCGAGCGTTGATAAATGTGTAGAATCACGCATCGCGTCAAGGTGTCACAAATATTAATACTGATTGATGATATAATTTAGAATTATTCGGTAATCACTTTAGTATAAATAACGTTAACATAACAAAAAAGATTTTTAATAAACAATAACTTTACAAATTCTACACCGTGAGAAACTTAGGACTATCAGAAAGACATTAGCACTCCAAATCCAGACCTAGGAAGTACAGACTCAATCTAATAAGCAAAGGTACTCGTTCTACCACATACATAATTATGTACTTACCTACATACATTCTCGTAGTAGGTACGATAATTTGTGAATACTATCTGTTTAGAACCTGTGTGCTAACTGTGCTGAGCTTATCAGTGATACACCCATGTAAATAGAAAGTAAGTCGCTCTGCCACTTCTGGAGTAAAACATTGAGCAAATATTATTGCGATATTATAATTAATGTGACCCTCTTTTGAAACCAATCGAATGGCTGGTGGCTACTTTTCAATTTTGTGTGTTGCGCAAGTCAAAATCAAAAGAGTCAAATGTAGGAGCTTAATAATTGAAGTGTTCCGTAGTTAAAGTAATCTGTGTGTGACTTTGTAATACATTTTCTTATTCGCACCTAAGCAGCGAATACACTGAGCAGAAAAATGTTATAGAAGAAAGTGACCAAAGTAATTAAGACCCATGTTTTTTTAAGATTTTTATTTCCTTTATTTTCATGTAATTTAATACTATTGCGAATTCTGTATTGAAATGTTGGTCCATTGCAGTGCCATTTTTTTTGTATGCAAATAAGATCACAGAACTCTAAATCGATAGACATTCAGCTGCCCGCAGACACAAATATTCTTGGGAGTAAAAATGTAGCCGATAATTCAACCTTCACTTGCAATCGTTGTTCTTTATACATTTTGAAATATCGACATAACTTTAATAACAGGTTTGAGTTAATTAGGGATGCGTGATTTTGTTACTAGGAATGTTAGATTTGTCAGCAAAATGAGCATTGATCCCCCTACGAACTCACGGAGTGGGACCAACTAAGGCTTATTATGTCCAGAAATGGACGGCAAAAAGCTGATAGATGGATTGACTAGTTTGTAAAGAGCTATGTACCTATACAGGTATATCACCAATACACCAGAACATTGCTCTACCAAATTGCATTGGAGCATCGTGGTTGAGTTTGCTCCAGGCACCTTTAGTAATAAGAAAGTGGTATAAAAAAGGCTTACAGGCAAACGCAACGCAAGGAGGTGTACTTTATCTTTCACTGCAAATTTGCTCTGACTACGTTACTCCGATTATTCACTAGTACCTACCTCGTTAGCTACTATTTAAATATTCACAAAGCTGCGTCGGGTGAGATACAGGCGACCTCTAGCGGTCAGCACAAACTTTGATAAAGCACTGAACCCGATGAGCCCATACCCTTATTTCATGCCACAATGAATTAATTAGGGTGACACTCACTTTGCAGTATAAAACATTAAGTCAATTCATCATGACAGTGTTGCTGAAAATTGTGAGTCAGTTTTTGCAGAAAAAAGAGTCACGATCGTTAGTTCGCATTACTTTCACTGATCTATTCTTCTTAAACTATTCAATCACAGTACCTGTTATTAAGCAACGACATTTGAGTCTCAATTAGTGCTAATGATATAATGTCTTGAAGTTAGACATTTTGATACACATGCATATTATTATATATTTTTGTAACGGCTGTGAGTCGGCTATGTATTGTGGATCATGTATGTTCTATATCTATGGGGCGTACATTAAGTGAACTTAAATATGTATGGAAGGAAGTATGAGAATACTTGTGCAATCGATAGGACTCTAAGTTATTAATTGAATAAGTAAAACCATCTATCTAATATAAACTAAAAAGGACAAAAATCCAATACAGTTACAAAACATTTTTCGTACACATTACGTGTGATTGAAGAAATGAGGTGATATAAATAATTTATAAGCATGCGATTAGCGACTTTACAGTCTAGTTGTTAAGAGTTTTTTCGGTGTGTATATGTGTGTATTATATTATGCGGTCATTTTTTGCAGCGAACGGTAACAACCGTTTCGTAAGACTTTGGCTGGATACCGGAGGGCGTCATATGAAGATAGCTATCGACGAAAGGGTCCTATCGACTGTTCCTGTTGACATTGGGAAAGACGTGTGGCGCCACATTTGCCTGTCCTATCAGTCCGACCATGGAGCATGGGCACTCTACATAGATGCGCGACTTGTCTCCTGCGAAGCTGCGCAAAGTGTAAGTTGTGCGTACTACTTAAGGGCTCCTCAGCTAACATTCCCTTTATCTACGCAAAATAGAGAGCCTAGAAAGGTCATTGTATACACAGAACTACTCATATGCAATGTGTATCTTAGCCAAACCCTATGTTTTCCTAAGCACCATGGAAACAAATACGTAAACTGAGAACAGAAAAATTTTGATCGCGTTCCAATATACTTAATGTTAGCTGTTATCTACTCGTACATCACATTGATAGACTATTTGATCGAAAACTGAAAGTTACATATTCTAAACTAATCTAAATCTAATAATCTGAAGTTTGCCTAAAGTTTGAGGTCGCTGATGGCTCGAGATAGTTATAGTTTAAACGTAATCGTCACGTTGTGTAACTTTTAAATGAGACAAGGTCATAATATAGATAGACATGTCTGACTTATAAGTCATGTCTTATAGTCATGTCTGACTAGACAATCAAAGTATAGTTTCTTGATAAAGCTATATTGCGTCAGATGCCTAGAGGTGTAATGTGATTATTTAAGATATCACATGATATAAAAAAGATAGTTATAAAGGCATAAAGTTAGTATTAGCTACTTATCTACCCACCACTTTTTTGCAACTTTAGCCTTTGGCTCGGTCAAAATCTTGCAAGATCTTGCATAATTTTACAAACAGCTTTCTTATTTATTTGCTTTAAAATTTACAACGATAACTTTTGTTCTAAGGGTCAAACGTGTAATAAAATTACTATTATATTTTTGTTATGTAAATAACTTTAGAATCGTACTTCTCTTCAGCTCTACAGCCGCGTATTACCCGGAGGAGGCAGCATTATTATTGGATACGGAATCGCGACTAATGGTATGTATGTACCTACTAAATAATAATTATAATTAAAAAAGAAAACAAGTAAAAATATTAAAATTTAAAATAGATTATTTTTAAAAATATGGTTGCTCTCTTTTTAAATCTAGGAATTCCAAGTGGCTTGGAAGGTGAAATATTTGGAGTCAGCATGATCTTAAGTTCAACCATAGAAAGAAATTATACCTTCAAATCATATCCCCAGTTTAGACAGAAGAATTTTCATAAAAACAAAGTTATCGGTGACAACGATCTGAAATATATAATCCTAGGAGACATGAAAACTGAGAAAGTGCAAAGAAGGCCTGACCTACCGGCCGGAAGATCATCTAACAGAAGTAGAAGTTACATCAAGCTAAAAACTCCCTATAGTTCTTTCGAACATGAGGTCGGCTCAGCGTTTTCAACTTTAAAAGCAAAACCAACTAGTACATCGGATGAAAAAGAAGTTTTAGACATTTCAAGTGTAGAAATCAAGCACCCAAATGAAAACGAAAAAATTAATTTTTGGGACATAATAAATGAAGCCGGTAACATCGGAAAATTTAAAATTAACAAAAACAGCGAGATAAGTGGTTCTGGAACTCACACACATCCAAAAATTTCTGAATATGAAACTCCTCCACCACCGGGCGCAGTACATGATTATACTGATAAACCTATTTTTTCTAAAAGCCCTGTACCATTTCAAGATCTCCGGTCACATAATATTGCCGACGTGAATAAAAAAGGAAATAATGTTTTAAAACTTTCTGATGTTGAAACGCCGCCACCACCTGAGATGAACACTAAAGTGTACGGGCAATGGACAAGCTCAAAGTTTGCAAGTAGCGTTCTAAACTATCTTAAAAGCATCAATTTTAATACAAGAGATCAAAAAAAGGTACCATCAACAATACCACTGTTGCCAATATCAGACTCTTTACCATACCCCTCTGATATCAAAGTGTCTAAAGTTCGTCCATCTTATAAATTTCAAAGGAGAAACTTTATGATTAAACATCGTAATATAAATAAACGTGATGTAAACTCTCCTCAAGTTAATGTACAAATAATACAAGATAATTTGAGAGATCAGATTATAGAATCACATGCTCAAACACGACCACAACATGTTGAGATAATGAGTAGAGGTTACTCGAATAAGCATAAAGAACATAGATTTTATAGATATGTGCAATCTGAACAATCAGATGAAGTATCGTCCAGTTTTGAAGTGCAAAGGCCGAGGCCGTTTTCTTTAGATCCCGACTTCAAACTTAAAAAATTCTCAAAGCTTTATAAGCAAAATAATCTGGCCCCAAAACTGCCATTCTTGAAAACTTTAGAATATTACGTAGATAACTTACAAACGAACAAGAAAGAAATAACGTCAAGCACTAACGATATGTATTCAAAAAGTTTATCTAATGGCAACAAATGGCACAATGTTAAATCTTATAGCAATGATTACACTCCACGACGAATTAATATGAATTCACCAGCTCAAGATGATATTGAAGATAAAATAAATGAATTTAACAAAAAGCTTCCATCAATAAAATTAAGGTATAAACCTGACAGCCACAAAGTAGAAACTGTCGAAAATCTTAGAATAGTTGACGGTAGAAATTTAGCCTCTGAAGTATCAAATTTATCAAATCATAATGTGGATACGGTGTCTCTGCCTATATATAATCAGGGCTTTTTAAAAAAGGAGCATATCTTGAAAGTAAACAAAAACATGAAAAGCAATATCCTTAGAAGCAATTTCAATAAGCAAGTCAAGTTAGGAAATGCACTAAGTGAGCGAAATGTGATTGGTCACAATGAAGAACTAAACAAGCAGAGCTTCGAGGGTGGAGATGAAACTGTTCCTGACATAAATAGGTACAGATCTGAATTAGACCGTGAAAACGGAAGCGTTCCCGCCTCACTCGGGCCAAGAATTTGCAAAAACGTTGAGTTATACGATCGACTGTTTTATGTACAAGCTGACGGGAGCATCGACGTGACAAATATTTTATCTCCAGTGCGAGAGAGTAACATAGGCATAGCTTTTATAATGGAAAATTATAGGAAGTGTTCTATAGAAAATACGGCTTTAGAGAAGAGCGCCTTATTGTTCATTGATTGGAATAAAACACCTGTGAGATTGTTTGGCGGAGCATATCCGAAAAAAACTACTGACCTATGTGGATTTTTTTAATGTGAAATAAATTAAAATTTCCTCTTTATAAATAAAGTGATAATATTGTGTATATTATTGTCTTTTTTACCATTTATAAATAGATAGATAAATAGCCCATGCTTGCTACTTTTTTCACATAGAGTCGAGGGAGAAATAAAAGTCAAGCCAGATTGTGAAAATAACGTACATTTTATAGGTATTCCACATGTTCTGTAATTTCATAATTGACTAAGAAAAGTCAAAAATACAAAATTTGACATTTTAGTTAAAAAACTACCTCGACTCTATTCCATTAATGTTGATACGAGTATAAATTATACCGAAAATACCTAGATACAGCAGAGGAAGTAAGTAAATAGGAGATTTTCCGCCTACTCATCAAAGGGTTCTTTCTAGTTTTCCGATTTCGGAATATACGAAGACTCTTTTGGAAGTCGTGGATGAACCATGCACTGATCTATTTACGGAACCTTCTGTGTAGTGCATGTAACTTATTTTGAAAGGCAATCTTTAAAAAGAGTGAAGGAAAGACATAAACGACAATAGGAAAGTTTAAGTACATCAGCACTTTTTTGTATTAAAGAATGAAAAATATAAATTAGGATTTTTTTATATTCTCCGTATCTCTTTTGTAACTTTTAATCGTTTGGGTTTCAAAAGCAAACTTTGGGAGGTGTACAGTACCAATTACTTAATTCTATAACAATATTTTAAGAAATCATTTATTTTAAATTTTCAAGGTAGTGAGTTTTACCAATGTGTTTAATTTTATAATTAAGTACTTGTATTAAGTTTTCATAATAATATAAAGTACAATTTCTATTTCAAAAAATTATGCAATCTACGTTCCTAATCTGAAACTTAATCATATTTGATAAATTGATTTTGAATCGAATTCTTATATACATAGATACTACTTTAATCTGAATTGCAATCTAGTTTTTACCCGTATAGATCAACGATAATAATTTAGCTCATTCCGATACCATAGCTCTTGGCTACATATTATTATCAACTTAATATTTTGTATGTACCACTTTCATTAAAAACCTTACCAATATATAATTTGATCGCTTTACGATCAAGGATTAGGAAACATACACATGGAAAAAATGACAATAACACAGTCTACCTCCGTATCTAAGCAGTTTTGCACATAACCTATATATGTTGTAACAGTCAGATGTTCGCGTAAGGGTTCCTTGTGTTTAAGTTACCCGTTAATACCAAGCTATGTATCTACACTTCGTATGGTGTGTGACGTAACATCACAGTTTTCGGAAATGAAAACGGGTTTTTGAAAGTAGTCCGATCGACGCTCGAATTAGGGCATGCGATATCGTAGCGTTTTATTTCGAAATGAATAACAAACATTTTCAATGAGGTGGAAACTTCGAAATGTCGACATCTATGCTTTTAGTGCACGATTTTTGTGAATATGAAGACAATTTTGTTCTTATGAGAAATTAAACGTACCTATATAAAGTGAGCATAGAACAGTGGAAAGTATTAATCATAAGCGCTTCTAAATAATAGCTGTTATGTAGTAACGAGATTTAGGCTTCTTAATATCGTAGTACCTACGTAGGTAATAATTAAATAGGTACATTAATATTAATTGTCATTTTGTCATATCTTGACTTTGACTCTATGAAGTAAAGTTGCTTTAACAAAAAGTTTTTTATTCTGAAACCTTTTGGAAACTTGTAGCTACCAACTTAAGCAACTGTTTATCATTACGAAAACAGTATCAAGAATAGGTACTATATGCACGTTCTCATATGCTTAGACGGGAATGTTTATGGGTTGCAGTGACCATTTATGTCCAACCAATTCTGAAATATGAATCGGGTAAGTGAACGCAAAACGCACGTTTAACTTTGATCCAAAAGTTGCATACAGCAGCTTATGTAATACCCGGAATGAGTACTGTGGTTAACTTTGTAGCTCGACCACACTATGCTCCTTACATTGACATGGTCCTCACGTATATTATAACTACAGTATTACTGTATCACCATGGTCATCTCATCACAATCATCGTTATCATTATCAACGTTAACCCATTAATGTCGTACAGTTGGGCACGGGTCTCTGCTTAAAGAGGAGACGGGATAAGGCCATAAACCACCACACTGGCCAAAAACGGGTAGAACATGAATACTTTAATAAACTTAAATAAACGTCAAAAGTCGGAACACGACTAGCGATACCATGGGTGTCGAAAAATGTTGCACAAACGCTGTTCTGGGGAAACATCTCGCGATTTTCCAAATCCTGGCCTTTTAAACAGGGATACCAAGCGAAATTTCAATCTTAGTTGTAGACCCAAATGATCTGATCTTATTGCCGTTAGGATTAGGCCTATCCACAACACGACCAAAAAATTGATAAGGATCCAGCAGTGTGTAGCCGTTGAAGAACGGCGCCGGCGCACGGCAGAAGCCCTCAGGGCGAAGCGCTAGCATCAGGTTAAGGATATCAGGTTCAGGCTACTTTATACGGCGCGCATTCAGAATCACGGTGCGTTCCGTCTTACTCATTTTACAGGCTTTAGTTTCAAGAAGTATGTTGGGTTGGTGTTTGAAATGTTATATGGGAACTAACTGAAAGTAGCTTTTCAATGTAGGTACATATTATAGTACTTAACGTCTAATATAATGTAATTATTATCTAATCCAATTTAATTATGTGAGATTGACATCTAATTCTTTGTTTTTGTTGTTACTATGTATTCTACCTTAATAACAGCAAAAATTAAATACCTAAAGAAGATATATTTTTATATTTTTTATATTATGTTGATACTAGTAGAGTCACCCTAAAACTAGTTTGTAATAAATCAAAGTATAGTGATGCGCCTTGAGGTCAAAATTCGACCATAATTTATTTGAAAAAAATCCGCGTAAGTATCTTAAAAGAGATGAAAAGTTTTTGCTTCACATAATTAAGATAGATATAGATACTATCACTGTGCACGTAACCAATATATCGGTTTAAGAAACCAGAAATCCATGAATCGTAAAATAGCACGGCAAGGCATTATTTCTGCCGTTCAGAACAATACAATTCGTAGACCAGTTTTTACGTAACTCACGCCGATTGCTGTACGATAACCACTTATAGTAATCTCTATAACAATATGATGCTCACCGAGCTGATACGAAGCATTAATTATTTAAGTTTTCGTAATTTAATAATCACACTAATCTCAAGTAGAAAATGAACCGATGCTCTTAAAAATACATAGTTTTTGCAAGAGCTACAAAAATACAAGTTATTGTGAATGAAGTATTTTTCTTAGTTTATATTATTAATTTTTAATGCGAGCAAAGCGAATCGCGTGATTGAAAGTCTCAGACATCCTCGGACTTTTGTCTAGAAGTGGTCGTATTTCAAAAGTGATAGTGATGATGATGATGATGAAGCCGACTTTAAAAATAAATGTTTTTTGGTCAAACGCATCGTGGTCTGAATTTCAAACCACGCTCGTATATGCTCATTTTATGCACAGTGCACCATCTATTATCAACTAACCTGGTCTTAATGTTCCAACGATCAAAGATCAAGCTCGGATCATCATTATCAATTAGATCACATAATTATTTATTCAAAAAGCTACAAATGAGATGCTAGCGCGGTCAAGATTCGCAATCATTTTGTTAATCAATTAATTAAGTTGGATCATTAATAATTAATTACTGTTAAACCTGAAGTAACTTAATAGCTACTCTACATTGGGGTGAGAAAAAGGTTTCTTTTTTACTGTTGTTGTGTGTTTCCGACTTAGGCATCTAAAGGTGTCGGCAATATTAATTTCTGATGAAGTTTTCATCCGAGTCCGATGCATCATTGGCGAACCCTTAAGGGTGCTTTTCCACGAGAGATATCCTATGCTACGTTGCTATAGATGCGTTTGATATCCACCTATCATATTAATTATTGCTACATAATAGCAGTCATCAGTCATGTTCAATGAATGTGTTTGTTGGATATCAAACGCATAGCACCTCTGGTGTAAAGGCACCCTAAAACTATTTCAACACGATTGTGCTACAATGCACCTTGCATTTAGGTACACGTTATAATGATAAAGAGCGTTGCAACGTTGAACTTCTAAGACAAGTACTTAATTATAGCTAAGACGGCTATGGGATTGCTTCAGATGCCTGTCAGAGCAAGACTACCATTGCATTAACATTCCCTTCGAGTATACTCTTTTGCGCAACGCTAAATGGAGATCCATTTAAGGGGCGCAAGCGCATCTTTGCGGAACAAAATAGATGAGTTACGATGCATCCGAGGCCGGAGCGCTCACGAACGATCTCACTATGATCAACGACAACTTTACACAATAAGTAGAACAGAATTAACAGTTGTTCAACATAATTGCCTGGTAAAATTGGCCCGCAAGAAACAACCACAGGGTGGCGTAACGGTGCTCAGAGCGGCTAATAAATAGGGCTACTACATATGACACAGAACGAAATTGCATACCGCGGCATTTGATCTTAATTCTCAATAACGTCAACTTGTCAATAATCAAAACTGGATACGACCATGGCCAACATGCAATGTGGGTTGCAACATCCCGTACGTGGAAGTCAATGTGCTAATAAATAAGAAAAATTCGTCTAAAAGATAATATAGGTAGCTACTGCAGAGAGAATTCTCACGCACAATCGTTTGTGCTGTTCGCACGAGCGCTTTAAAAGCGTTGCGTTGAAACTCGGATCTGCTGTAAACACGTTTACAATTCGATTTACCGTCCAACGCTCAAGACCGAAAACAAAAGCAATCAATCAATCAATTAGTTTTAAGGGTGGAATAGTTGATTATTT
>DWBW01000294.1:0-11100 GCA_018231125.1 Spialia spio | reverse complement strand
CTCATGTCTTCAATTATTATACAACTTGAAATATGCAACTTATCTGATCACAATTTGAGCTACTAAACCCCATAAACCATAATACTAACTAGTGTAGTACTTGTTTAGTAATCTTTTTACTTAGTTCACAATGTATAATACATTACATAGTAGGAAAAATTTATATAATTTTTTTAAATTCGCCTAGTGTACTTTGTTAATACATTATTTTAAATTTATCTACTTATACTACTCAGCTTATCAACTTCATTTTCATTTAAAACTGGTTTCACAACCGAATATTTATGTAGCAGGCAATCTTTATTTCTATTTATTGGTCCAGCATAGCTCAAGTACATACCAAAACGAAGTTTACCAGCAAACTGTTCGGAGATAGTCCTTAAAGGTTCAACTGTCTTTTCACCTGTCTTTTGATCTATACACACCATTTGGCATCTAGGACATTGACCATCAACCTACACAAAAGAAAAGTTTATTTGTAGTGAATAAATATAGGTCTATTAATAGTTAATACTTAAATGGTCCAAAAGTGAATAACAAGCATTTTTATTTTTTTTAGTATTTACTAAGAAATTGATGTAACTGATTTTCCACTTTAGCTTATAACTATTTTTCATTTACTAACTTACCTTAAAGATATGTTTTCCTATAATGACTTTTTGCCACTCCCTCTCTGCAAGCTCTTCAGACATATCTATAATTAAATTTCCTCTAAATCTATCAGTCAGAGAGTCTAGATCATCTTTGAATAGTGGATCACATATTTTCTCTTTTAACCATCTAACTGTTGCCTTATTTATGAGCAAGAACTGAGCTTGATTGCTAAGAGATAGTAACTTTTGATCATCACCACTTTTCTTCTGAGACCTCACATCAGTGTCAGACTGCCGTATTAGTCTAAGGAATGATATTTCTAGTGCATTAGATATCCAGTCAGCAACTTCGTCACCACAATCAATACCCTGAATAACGTCTGTGCAAACTTTACTTCGGCAAAGTGATGTGTCCTTCCTCTTATTATCTTGCCCTACCTCCAAGGGTATGGAAATTGATGGCATGCCTGTAACATTTACAAGAAAAATAAAATCAATATATTTTTGGGCTTATCAGATTCCTACAAATTCTGTTTAGGATGGTCCTTGTCCTGTCCTTTATAACTAGATTATTATTACTCATAGAAAATGAAAATTATTATTATCTATCTATTGTCACTGTTCGGCTAAATCCGAATATCAATACCTCAGCGTTAATTACCATGTGCGATCGTCGGTCCTTCGAGCCGGATCATGTACGATTTGGGTCGGCTAGCGAGTAAAACTACAATATAAGTTTCCCAAAAGTATTGTATTGTAGAAAAATATTAATTATAACTTATTTATCAACCTAATCGCTAGCTTGAGCACACGCAACGCGGATGATAGTTATTTGTGCACTGCTTAAGTAAAACGAATGACAATCGCGCATGGTGATAAAACGCTGAGGTAGCGATGTTCGGATTTAGACCAAACACTCACGTTTATATTTATTAAATACATACCTTTAAATTTTAATACTAAATTTTGATTTTCCAAATCTACTTCAGGTTGTATCATACACATTTTAGTATTTTGTTTTTGAGTCAAACAAACACCATTTTCCTTAACAATCATCCATTCTCTGTCATACTGAAAGCCTTTTGGACCTATTTTCCAGGCACTTCTTATTTTAAAAGCTCCACAGGATTTGATTGGAAATATTGCAATTTCACTTAATATAATTTTAGAATTTACATCACAAATGTTTTGTTTAGTAATATCTGTATCAATATTATGTTTACTAAAAAATCTTTCATTCCAAATATTAATTAAACTATCTATGAATATTGTTTTAGTTGGTTTTAGTCCATCAACATTATATGTGTTGGTAATTCTGTTGGGTTTAATAAAATTTGATTTTACAAAACATTTGCATATCATCAACATTAACTTATCTACATCTTCAAAGGTATTATGACATCCAAAAGAAATTCTTATGGCACCAGTAGGTCTCCCATTAATTAAGTCAAGTTCATCTCCACATTTGTGACCAGCCTTGAACATATCTTTTATTTCTTTATTACTGAAATTCAAATGTTGTTGACATGCACCAGAATTACAAAAGCAACCAGATCTGATACATATATTAAACAAGTCAGCCATGTGTTGAAACTGCAATGGTAAAAAATGAATGCATAATTAACAAAGAAGTAATAAAAATGTATGTACCTTCTATCATCTACTATGATATATTGACTTTTTACTTTATAAACTTAAATTTTAATTTTATTATAAATTTTTTTAAGACTGCTTCTACCATGAGAAATTTTCCTCACCTCTGTATATCCTATGAATGATTCATCATCTCTTAATAAATTGAAAGTAACAATTCCACCCTGTTTCCTGATGTCATTAAAATCAGTGTCTATATACAAAACAGCTGCTTTATTTCCATTTCGGTGTCGAAGATTATCCAGTTGATGATACAGATCTTTAGCTAAATAATATGTGTGATGTGATAATGTTTCCATTACATCATTATTGATCACTTTCGGTATCATGTCGTATAAAGTTTCAAAACAATATTTCAGAGACAAAATTGATAAAAAAGGGATTGTTCCATCTTCAAATCTGAAAGATAAATTATAACACACTTATAAAACGTTAACTAAAAGTAAACCTGGTCTGAGTATAGTGCTAGCAGCTCCACACAACAGGTGTGTGCTACGAAAACTCACCAATAAGTTTTTTATGCAAGTGATACAAGTGATACACCACAGTGAATATGTCAAACCATGACTAAATTTAGACAATGTTTCAGAGTAAAATGGTTAATATTCAACGAATCAGTAAGTATGATAAAAAGATAATGTCATGTGCTGTAAATTGTATTCATCATTAAGATTTTTCAAAATTTTTGCATCAAAAAGCTACTTGATATGGCTTAAATTTTTTTTATACTACCATTATAAGCAGTAAGTAATTGTAGTAAGTAATTTCATAATCCACATAACAACCAAAAATATTATCCATCATCTGTACCATAATAATATTATTATGTCAAAACTGATATGTTACTCGTAGCACGCACATGGCACACAAATGAAAAAGTATACAATTAGGTATTTTTTGTCTTCAACGTTGCCCGGCTGGTATCATATCTGTCTCTCCTTTAATAAAATAATATATATGTATTATTGCTGACATACCTTTCATGCAGCTCTTCCTTTTTCACATGATAATCTTCACTAGTCAATACAACATCTACTGTTCCACCACCATAGAATTTCTTATTCCTAATAACATCAGCACTGTTATTTTTTACTAAAAGAGCTCCTAACCCAGTTGGATACCCAAAGATTTTATAAAATGATACACATACAAAGTCTGGTTGTGTCTCTGACAAGTCTAGTTTATTTGTAGCTACATATGATGCAGCATCAAGCAAAATATACCAGTTGCAATTTACTTCACACAGATGTTTTCTGAGGCAGTTATTGAGACAACCTTTTTTAATGTTTTCAATACCATTCAAATTATATTTGTAACCATTGTAATTACTCTGAGCAGGAAAAACTACAATAGAGTTGACATGATGTCTTTTAGTACTCCTTTTATATGTTTTTAAGTCAGCTGTTTCTAAGGCAGCATTAAATTCATCACATGACATATTAATGATATCTGCTTTCTTTTCCTTGATTATTTCTCTGAGACCAAGAACTGATGTGTGGTTGTCTTGTAAATACACAAATGATCCACAGTCATTAAATTCAATTTCTTTTGGAGTAAACTCAAATGACTCAGCAACCAGTTTTAGGGACTGGGTTGCACCTGATGTGAAAATCACAGTATAATTTGAAGGGTCTGTATTGAAATGAGTAAGAACTAAGTATCTCATCTGCTCTATGCAATCTTTTGTGTACTTATCAGAATGTGGATTCATGTAAACATTGTTCATGAGATCTTCATTTATTTTACCTAGAAGGCTTTGTGGATATAATGCAGCACCAGCATTATCTAAGTAGCATTTATCTGAAATATGTTTTAAAATGTTTACCAATTTATATAAGTACCATACCTACATTTTTTTTTGAATTCTTCTGAGTATAAAATCTATCAACTAAAACACTAATACCTATATCATACTGAATGCTCATCCAATTTTAAGAATGCGGCGTGACCTTAAGGGAAAAATTCACATACATATCCTAGAACTTACCCCCTAACCTACTGAACTCAGAAGTTATAACTTTCATTCTCTCAGGATCTATCACTTGGCTTAAAGTCGTCATTTTCGTTGATTCTGTCGAAACGAAACAAACACAACATTAACGATATGGTGACGCGACGTGAATCCGTATCTGTAATGTATATCATTATGATGAAACTGGCATTAACTTTATGCAATAGGCACAGGCAATAGGTACATAATTATCTTGAATACGGCCTTGCGAACTTCCAATTCAATCCAATGATCTCGAAGTTGTGAAAACATTTGTTTTCTGTTTCACAGTGCTGTACACTATACCAATTTATAATCATTTTAGGTATTTGATAAATAGTTACTTTTGTTGTTTTGGTTTGATTTGATTGACGTAGAAACAACATCAAAGTCATCGAAATCAAAGGTTTTAAGTGTCAAAAATGTCAGTGTCATCTATCAAAATGACTCGAGTGACATTGAGTGATTTGTCACATTCTTGCACGTAAAGAATTTTGTAATTTGTATATTTATAATTTAAATAACATTATAAATCGAAAAATAAAATTTCCATCATAGACACTATTTATAATCTAAGGTTTTGTCCCCAGGAATAGATAAGGCTGCGTTTCCATTGACGCGGAGCTGAGCGGAGCGGAGAAGAGCGGTGCATGAATTGACCAATAACAATGCTCCGCCCAGTCAGTGAAAACGCAGCCTAAAGCCCCGGAAAGATAGGGTTTAGGGTAAAAACAACTCGAAGCAAATTTTTGTGAATAATCGTTCCATATGACTACAAGAGTATAGATATGACTCATATGACCATAAAAGTCCTGAACACTAGGCCATTCGCGTAAAATATTTATTTTGTAGAAAAAATTAAAATTTAAGCCCCGCACATTCATAAAATGAGGCTTTTCAGTAACCGACTAAATTCCGACTTTAACGTTTGTTACGCGCCCCCTAGACGATCAATTATATTGTGCAATAGGTATATCGTATGGGCAATGAACGCGCGTATTATATTCGCAACTTTACTTACGAAAATTGTGCAAATAATCACATAAGAATGTGTTACAGATTTGCGAAAAAAAATCCTCTCGGATGATTCGCAGTGCAGACACGCTCCTGTGCTTAGGTAGGTCTGTATACCTACGTATTTTTTTTACAAAATACCTTTTTAAACCTATCTAATCCATCTTGGTAAACCGTAAGCGCATACCTAAGTTTGTACAAGTGTAAGAAGATAGGTATCAAGTTCAATCATTCTACCTAGCTACCTAATAGGTAACAACAGTAGGTGCCTATCCTGACCTGCATGTGGGGAAATCTATTTAAAAGAGCGCATTCGCCGTAAAATTTGCTAAAGCAAAGTGGAACTCTGCAACTAATACACAAAGGAGACGCACGCCGAGCACCTTCGACAGCATCGCCTTACTAAATTACGTTACACCAATTTAATTATTGCTTTTATGGAGGGCTTTTAGAGCTTTTAGCAGAGAGCAGCATGATCGATTCTCCATAAGTGAATAAAATTGACGCCCGACTACGACCGGGATAGGGCCATCTAACTATTACCGTTTACGATAGTGGTGAACATAAAAAATATACTTAAAAATAATAGGTATACACACTACACTATAACTAGGTAGGTACATATTACACACACATACACAATAATTTTTGAATTATTTTTAAACTAGTACTTACTAGTATGGAATGTATCTATTTACCTATTTTTAATTTGCACATTGCACAGTGTGGGTGCCTGATGATGAATGTGGACTGTATATTGATACTATCAATCAATATACAGTTGATAGGGCACTGATAAGTATGATGAATAAGAAAAGACGAGAATTTTTTGGGACACAGCACATGTGTATTTGCACTTCACAATAAATAATATAAACTAAAAAATATAAATTTCCATTGAACAGCCTGAACGACACACAATACAAGAAGATTAATTCATTTGTTTTTTCATTATAGGTACTTACAAAAAAAAACACAATTTTTTCTTAATTATAAAATATTGGCTATGCTGCCGTGTGTTGTGAGAACTCAATCATGACTCAACATGGCGAAGGTACCATCTAAAGAAGAAAATTCATTTTCTCTACAGATCAGATTTACATAAGTAGGTAGGTATTTTATATTTTCTAGAGAACGGCTGAGCAGCTTTTTTGATGATCTCCCGAGAACAGATTGACTGATTAAAAATACTGATTAAAAACTTATGAAAAGAACTATAATATAAATCGACATTTTTTACTTAATCAAGTAAGAAGGTACCTACCTAGCTACAATTTGTTGCGTCTCGCATAGAAACATTTTCCTTTTCACGACACAACCCATAACGTGAATCACATAAAGGAAGGTAGGTATAATAAGTTTATGTAGGTATTTTATACATTATGTACATAATGTAAATAAATTAATTATTTTTAAATAGAATCTTTTATCATAAGGTCATTATAAATCATTATCTTTCATTGAACGGTAGACCGGGGTCGGTTACTGATTTATAACTTGGAGTCATCAGAATAAATAAATAAATATGTTTCTGATATAATTAAAGCTAAAAGATAAAAAGTTATTTAAAAAAGGCATTATTATGGTAGCAAATAAAATATTAATTTTATTACCTTCGCAGAGAAGCTTCTCATAAATAGATTTCATCCTGAGGCTACTGAAGTAGGAAAATCATTTTGATTTCATTTTACTTAGGTATAGATTACGATGGAATCAATATTAGAAATTGCATTATTGCTAAAATTATTGCTTGTCAATAAAATTATTATTATTTTTATTTTTTATCAATATTTAGTCTATTAGCACCACGTCCAGTTAATACGTTAACATGTTATGGAAAATTTAAAAATGACACGTAGACCTGCGCATAATGCACAGTGCACATACTACCTGCACGTAGGTGATTATCGATTACAATAATTGTTTTCTACGTTGATTTCAATTGTGTTTATGTTATGAAATATTGAAATCGTTTTGAAAACAATTATGTTATGATTGGTTATGTAAATAATATACTGATCAACGTCAAACTAACTTGATGTGAACATTAGGTAAGCACCTTATTATGCACCCAAACATCTACAAATTACCTAGGTATAATAATATTTTTTATAAATATATACTTATAAAGATATTTTACAGCCAGACACAAAACAAACATTCGTGTTTAGATCATCACACAGCAAACATTTGTCCTGAGTGAGAATCGAACCAACGACACGACCTCTGGTTTAGTAGTTAGGTTCGCTAACCACTAGCTAGACCAACTGCTATACCTACCAAGAAATGAATTAATGAATTCCTGAGTAAATTAAATCGTTGACCTTTGTCTTATTCAAAACGAACCGGATTATGTAGCTGAATTCAAGTTTATGATCTTGACATTGGTTTTGCTAAGATTTTGTCAATTTTATAACCACCGCGATAGCGCATGGTCGTGATCTCCGCGTTTCACGATCATGGATTTTCATTACGTGTTTACGATTCATGTTGTGCTCCTCACAAGTGTCCATTCATTAAAAAATAATAAACAAATAAGTGGACGTGAAACTGAAGCCATTCGTGAAGCACTAGCTGTGATTAATTTTGATACATTTCAATTTATAAAAAAATATAATTACCACGCCGAAAAGCATGAAGTGGTAACTGATGATGGCTATATATTAAAAATATTTCGGATTCCGAGGAAAGGTACCCCGGTTTTGTTAGTGCATGGAATTGGTGACAGCTCTGATTCTTGGCTTGTTCTTGGCCCAAAACGCTCATTGGCATGTCTTCTAGCAGATGCTGGATATGACGTTTGGTTATTCAATTCCAGAGGTAACAAATATAGCAATACTCACGTCAAGGATTTGCCAAAAAAAGAATTCTGGAATTTTACCTTCGAAGAAATGGGTACTCGTGACTTACCATCTACAATAGATTACATACTCACAAAAACGTCGAGAAGGAAGTTAACGTACATCGGATTTTCTCAAGGAACTACAATATTTTTTATCATGTGCAGTTTAAGACAAGATTATAATGATAAAATCGATCATGCGGTTTTATTAGCGCCAGTGGCATGGATCAACCACATACAATATCCATTAATAGAGTTCTTTACATCAGTTTACGATGCATTAACATCTTTAGCCGAAGGAGCGGGGTTGTACGAGGTGTTCACTTCTAATGAATACCTTAATCTGTATCATGTTAAAGCGTGCAATATTAATTCCGTGATAAGATTTATGTGTGAGATTGAATTTTATGTAAATTACGGATTAAGGCATATAACAAATTTACCATCAAGAAAACTTCCAACGCTGGCTAGTCACATTCCTGCGGGACTTTCATCAAAGTCATTGTTCCACTTTTTGCAGAATTATGACAGAAAAAGGTTTCAAAGGTTCGATTATGGTAGCGTTAAAAATCAGTATCTTTACAATTCTGATATACCGCCCGAATATGACGTGTCTCGAGTGAACATTTCTTTGACTTTAATGATGAGTGAATCGGACTGGTTTAGTAATGTGGAGGATGTAGAATACCTAAGACATAAGTTGAAAAGTGTAGAGAAGTTCATAGTTATAAACAAAACATTAGATTTCACACATATCGAGTTTGTTTACGGGACTCGTATCAATGCTATGGTTAACAAGCCTGTGATAAGTTTGTTACATAATTTGCACACCTAAGAGATTTGATAATGACTTTGGTAGGTAGGTATATGAAATACAGTTTAGTATAAATAATTGTGATAAACTATTATGTTCTTTGGTATTGTGATTCTAATGTTTTAATTACTAAAGCAATTAGGTAATAGTCTTGATTTTCAAAAGTCACATTAGATTAATAAAATTAATTAATTTACATTAATTAGGTAGTTATGTCTATTTTATTTACTACTATAGGTAGTAATTGTCTAGTCTTATACTCGAGTCATTAAATAATAATATTGATTGAAGTTGATCTAAACTTTAGCCGATGAATCTGTAATATAATAAAAATAGCTGTAATTATAAGTAGGTTAAGTAAAGTAGGAAGGTGTCATTAAGTTATTTGTACCTACTTGTAGTAGTAAAATAATTTTGTTAAAAGGACAAAGACTAAGACTAGCTATCTACGTAATTATTGTAGCCTATTGGGTGGTAAAAATTAAGAAAAAAATGAAGATTTCTTGATTTTATTAGACTGTAGGTACAAAGTTACATACCTACCTAAGTATAAAAATTAGTTAAGTAAATTATCGTATTAGCTCCGTTAGTTTATTACTATGCAGTGTGCAGGCCATGTTTAAAAATGTCATCGAAAACAACAAACAAGACTTCAGTTCTCAAATAATATTTAAGTAGGTACTTTAATTATTAATTCTTAATCTAAGTAGACTGATAGTTTAAGATAATGTTTTTAAAGGAGTTATCGAGCGTATATTCATATTTGTTAGCTACATAACCTCTAGTTTAGTTTAAGATGAAAGAAGTAACTAAGTAAAGAAGTAAAGAAGTAAAGAAGTAATAGTCATTTGTATATCTACTAAATTAAATTATATTAATTAAGTGCTTAGGTCTACACGATAAAGTGAAGACTATATTATAAAAATGGCATATATTAAAATGTATTCAACCTTCACTTGAGTCAGCCGCTTCCTAAAATACTGAACTTGACCTTAGTTTTAAATTTTAAATTGCAATCAGTACCTACCTAGTATAGAAGTACCTACATAGGTAGGTACCTACCTAAAATACCTATTTTTGGTTTCTGTTTAAACTTTAAATTTATGATTGGAGGAAAAAAGTTTTGATGGTGCAAATGCAAATATTCTACAAAATTATTGTATAAATTTAATATAAGGTTAATATTACCTACATATTTCTATACCTATAACTCAATTTGTTTGTATAGAATTTTAAATATTCCTAATAAAATAAATTGTTTGTCAAAATTTACGTGCTTGTCAAATTATTTGATCGTCTGCGGCTGTGTTTGATGCGTGTGTCAAATTTACGTTTATTTGACAAGCATGTTTGATCGTCTGCGGCGGTGTTTAATGTCAAACGTGTAGTTAAAAAATTTCAGCGCACATAGACTTCACGCCACGAAAGCTAACCGCGAAAATGTAACCATTTTTTTTATGGCTCATTTGATGATTTTCGCTATTGCTTGATGAAAATGTGAAGCAAATTTGACCGTCTGCGGGGCACTTAAGAAATTAAATTAAACTTCAATATATTTTGTTATTTTATTTTTATAATATCGCAAAAATTTCATCGTAGTATTATCAAATAAAAAAATCTCTAATAATAGGTACCTACTTACAAAAAAGGAAAATTTAGTATCAGGTAGGATACAAAAGTTACAGATAAACTTTGAAATAAATTCACCGTCGAATTTTACATCGGAGGAACATGCGAAATTGAAAAGTAGAGTCCAGCCAGCGGCTACAAACAATTGTTCGAAACTAGGAGCAACACAAACAAAAGGGATGCGAAGATAGACGCGGTACGTACCAAAAATTAAAAACCCCGAGTACCCGTGCAATGTCACGAGCAGACTCCGAGTGAAATTACCTCTCTACATCCAATTTAATATGATAGTACTTTGCATTGTACAGTATAATTAGCACACTACCTACCTACCTTTACATCATAATGATGAAGAGTAGGGTATAACATCACTTCGTTTCACCTATCTACGTGGCGGTGTTACGGAAACCCTCTTGCTGTTAGAGTTATTTTGACAGTCTAATTAAGAGTTAACTTATAAGTAAATACTATAAATTTATATACTTATGACTAAAATTAAAATAAAATTCGCATCGCGCAAACTTTCTTGTGGGAGTACCCAAAATGCTGGCAACATTACCTCTCT
>DWBW01000293.1:0-11118 GCA_018231125.1 Spialia spio | reverse complement strand
ATCATTTTTTCACATTCGTAATCATTCGTTATAAAGGGTCAACCTGTATCCAAAATACTTAGGCAAACTAAGTAGGTAAGTATAAAATACCTTTAAAGTGACGCTAATTAAGAAAACTTTCTCCCATAAAATAAATGACCGTGTCCTAGCATACGCAAGAATTATTTCTATTGAAGTAAATTCGTAAATTCCAAGCATTATATTAATTAAAGCGAAGTATTCGAGCCTATTCTGCCTATTGAAGAAAGGATAAATAGCGACGTTTTCTCCACAGCTGAATCGTAACCGTCATACACGACGGATCAGGCGGAAACCGCAAAAAATAGCGAATCACATTACAAACAAAACAGAAAGGGCAAGGGAAGGAATAGGCGTGTTTATATTCAAGGAAGCTTATTAAATTGTTAGGGGTGTATATCAGTTGTCTATACAGTAGCTGAGGTTACGCGAAGCCTTAGAAGACCTTCTATTTTTAGACATCCGGAGAGACAAAGCTTGTGGGAAAGTAACGGGGCTACTATTTGTTATTGTTTTGAAAGTCTTCCCTTTGTAGGTACTACTGCACATTATCTAATATTTGTGCCATATTTATGGTGAGTTATAATGATTATAGTATCTACCTAGTCTACCTACACTATCTCACTACATTATTAGATATTTTAAGCATGACGAATTTTAAGTGTGGGAACTGAAGTTGACTTGGACATTCGAACTTATTATCATGTGCGTTTGAACTTATCGGGATCATCGCTCGCATTAATTGCAAGGAAATATGTTCTTTCGACGCCATACGGTATTTCGTGGGTACGCAATAGTACGATTAAAACTTACATCGACGTATATTTCTCACGGTATATTATAATAGTAGCTTCGTACCCACGAATGTGGCCTTAAACTTTATGTATTATAAAATTAACGTGTAGTTAAAATTCATTAGACAAAACGATAAGTTAGATAAGTGCTCACGTACGTAAAATAAGTAAAGGTGTTGCACGATTCATGACACTAAACTAACTTTGTCATGATGTATGAAAAGGGTGCATGGTAGCGTGAGAATCGGTGACAAGTCTAAATGCATTGTGACGGTGCGTTAGCTAATTTACTGAATCACACGGTATTCACACCTGCCTTTTATGTATTTTTCTTCGTTTGGAAAAAAGTTAGGATTATAAATATTACGCTTAGGTTTAATATCAGCCCCCAGTCTTCACTAAGGAAGTGTGTTCTTAATATTTTGATTGGATGTCTAATGCGAAGGAAATTCTTATCTTTTAATATCAGTGTTTCTACGCCCATATTTCCGACGGAAACGAGTAAAGCAGAAAATTCAGTGGCTCCGTTCGTCACGCGGGTTCTACTTTTGTCATAAGAAGGAACATTGCATGAGTTTGGTCGCCCCTAGAATTGTCGCGGAAGAAGTAATTACCGGAAACTCACAAGAAACACTTTAAGGAAGCGGACAATATAAAGCTGTCCCTTTGGGGTGAAGAAATGACATTTGACTCAGCTAATAGAGTTCACTCACAGGACAATGAAAGCAAACACACCGACTTGCGGTCGACGCAGGAAGCAAAAAGTGAACTGCCTCATTATAGCAAGCAATTGACCTTTTGCGCGGTGGCGACATAATTTTATTTTTACTATTCTTATAAATATTGCAATAAGTAACTTTTTATTATAAATCTTTAAATGTTACATTAATAAAAATGATTATTTCAGAATGCTAATTTTGGTCTTCTATAGATTTTTTTTTTATTTTCCTGGGTGATACCTAGGGTTTATTTGATATCATTGTACCTTGTGTAGGTACATGACATGTGTACGGGAACATTTTTTTCTGTTGGTATTTGGGTATATACTACTCTAGTTACTCTTTAAATGGACCTATGTCTAGTGCATCAATAAATTATACTTTGGATACTCAAATACCACAGCAGAACTGAGAGACTTTTTAGAGAAAAAACAAATTTCATAGGTACAGGTAAGGCGGCCAACCGTCCCGCATTTTGCGGGATTGTCCCGTACTGTTATTTTAAAAAATAGTCCCACAAATCGTCTAAGACGTCCCGGATGTCCCACATCCCTTGTATCCCATCGTCTCGCTGGTAGTTTTCCACATAAAAATACCAACGTCCCTTTATAGACGTCCGAAAAGTTGTCATTAAAAGTATACCTAAACATTACCACATCACCTAGATCCTACGTGCAATGTTAATTAGAGAAAAAAAACAGTTTGATACCTCCATGCGTTCTTCAAAAAAAGGGTGTTCACAGACAGTCAGACGGACGGATAACAAAGTGATCCATTTTTTTCTTTTTAAGTACGAAACTCTAAAAATGCTGCTCATATGAAAAAAATTACTTTTTAAAAAGTACCTAGGTTCCAGGATTAAATGAGCTTCCGGCCAAAAAAAAATCATGCTGCGACAGAGTTAATGTCCCACATTGACTTATTTTAAAGTTGGGCGCCTTAGTTAGGTATAGGTACCTACTTATTCGGCACCAACAACGGGCTTCGTGATATTATAATATACTTACATAATCCTTGAAACAGAAGAAGTCGATCCTGTATTAACAGCTAAAATGTACCTACCCTAAGGAACCTACTAAAACTCTAATATCTTACCCGGACTTCATGAGGATAGACGCTGTTGTCGGTATAAGCACAGAGTAGATCAACGGAGAGTGGGTGACACTGGCGAAACTTGGAGGCGAGCAGGAGCGCCGTGACCGCGAGCAGTTGCAGCTGTTGCCGCGAGATGGCGCGCTGCGCGAGGAACCTGTCCATGTAGCTCACCGCCAGCGGGAACACCTGCTCCTCGCATTGCTGCTCCTCACACACCTGGTGGAAAATCACGCATAACAAGTTTGTTGGCATAAATGTTTTTCCGAGGATAACTTTTTTCGTGTCTGTTACATCGATGGCGAATAAGGGGTAGTTACCTAACATGTCATTATTTTTTGCGATTTCTTAAATTACTCTGTTCTATCGCTGGTTTTGCAAAAACATCTACCTACTTACCATCTGAGTACTGACAGCTAGATAAATTAGGTAAGAACCTAGTAGAAAAATATAGCTTCTCCATGACAAAAATAAATTATGCACGTTTTAGGTACCTCCTATCCTATATGTAAAACAACTAATTTACTTAAGTAGGTGTAGCTAGGTATGAAGGACCCTAAGCGCAAGCAAAGATTATATTTTAGGTACATATTAATAACATCCATCCAAGGGCAGTACAGGCAGTACCTGGATAGGTAGGCGAGTACTTACTTAAAGACCAGTAGCCAACTTAAAACTTTAAAATACTTTAAATGTATGGAATTCTAATCCTTAGGTACTTTAAATTGATACAAATGTTATCATAAAAATTTATAATGTAAATACCCGCATCCTCATAATATTAAACATTTCACCTACTACTAAGTAGGTAGAGGTACTGGCTAATTACATTCTCGAAATACCTACGTAATAGGTACGAAATAGGTAGATAATAAATAAAAGCAATCATAAATTTCTGGAATCCCTACTCTTTAAAAATAACACAGTGTTAAATTCCGAGAGAAGTAGGTATCTTCTACATAATTCGAATAGAAAGCTTAAAATGTACAAACTTTAGGTCATTGACTTCAATTTTAATCAGCTGTTGACGGAAATAGTAAGTACAAGAACAAGTAGTAGGTACAAGAACATTCCATCCATCCCTTTAAATATTGGAGTGATTATTCCTTTCGTTTATAAGTGAAATAGTTTTAATTTGCTTTAATTAAATTATGTGTTGGGATGAGAGATTTACCTCCAGCATCCAAGTAGTTACAACCTTGCGCATAAAAGGTTGAATATCTATCTGAACATGTTGAAAGTAATCTGTATGCAAGGCGTGAGATCTTTCAAGTGTCAGAAGGTTCATAAGCAGCCGAGGATCCCTGTCCAGGGCACGATCAGGGCCTGCGACGCACATATCAGCTCTCGCGCTGCCGCTGCTGCGATTACCAGAGTTCTCAAGATTCTCTCCACACGACAAATCCATTTCGCTCACAGTCTATTGCACTAAACAAATGCTTAATGTCACTAGTAAGTAAATGTCAAGTAAACACTCCACACTGAACTTCAGAGAAATATTCAAAATGTACACAGTCTTGTTTATTTACGATTTTATTTACGTTTATATAGTTCGCACATAAGCTCGGTAAAAGTGCTAAGCACGGGACGCACAGCCGCACGACGAGCGGCGCAACAGGCAAGTGTGGGCAAGTGTGATAATAATGTCAAACAAGCTAAAGCTACCCACTGCGATACCGCAGGGCCTACCATGTATCGGAACGCGTTGCACCGGGGCTCCCTTCACCCTTCACCCCACCCTTAGCATTGTCCTGCAGCCCTTTCTATGGGTCCCCATTTGAGCAAGATAATAGAACAGGGTGGCGACAGCTTAAGGATTCAATTTTTAGGGTTCCAAATTTGAACATGATTTAAGACGTTTGGGAGAAATAGTTTTCAGATAAAAACGTCAATAAGTACTTTATCTAGTCTTTTACACGAAATAGGAACTTTAGTGAGGCATTACAAAACCTATGTAGAAAGAATTTTATCGATTCAATATTGATATTCAAATTGCACCTACTACAGAAACACACTTGTCAACTTATTCCTCACAAGCACAACGCAGTGGGTTGTAGAGACCACGTTATAGGTACCTACTTATAATCTCCACTAGAAGGTCGAAGTTAATACCTGCTCAGTGTTCAGGTAACGTAGGCAGTAGGCACACCTAAGAGGTACACTAGGTAAAGGTACAGATAGGTACTGTTAATTAACAGTATAGGAATACATTGATTTTAAATAATTTTAGTACTTAACTTCATACCTACAATAGATTTTACAAAACTATTTACTATGAACCTCAGTGGATTTCCTTTAAATGCTGCTAAGACTAATAAGTGTTCTATAGGATTCAAGATGTAGCCCTAGGTCTGCCCGTACCAGGACGGCGATCGAATGCTCCAGTCTCTAAAATTAACTAGTTGCACTGAAGATCTGCTAATTCGAAGTCTTAGAGCAACCTCACGTTTTCCGTGGCCTACTTAAATTAATGATACAGCTTGAGCGGCCTCCTGAGGAGTTGTATCCATTATAAACTCAAAAAAGTTACAAAAATACACGCGTCTATGCAATTGATGGAAAACATTTTAAGAGTACCCTCAGAGACAGAACCAAATCGTAAGCATTGTAGTTGACATTAGTCATTTTGATCGTCTTGAAATGCACTTTCTATAGGTATGACTATGGCAGTTTATTTGCTGTCCAGGGTAAATTAAAAAAATATATTTAAACCTCATCGTGCATTATTACGTTGAATGATGTAGATAAATTAGGTAGGTATGTATGACATGTAATTTTCGTTAATTTTTTGTTCTTTGCGCCTTCCTGAAAACTCACTATAGTGCTTAAAATTAAGTAATCCTTTTCTCCTAAACCACAAATTATATAGTTCCGATCAAAACATGCAGTCACGTTTTGCATAAAAATAGGCGTAGATACTCTACACAGAATCTACGGTAAATTGAATACCTATCAATATAGTTTAGTATCCCATGTATTAAAATGAAGATTCTTGCGTTGCATGTATTTAGGTTCTACTTAGGTAGCATAATATGTGTACAAGGTAGATTTCACTTAGATACCTACTTTACAAGACACCTATGTATTATTTATTTATTAAATAAAATTAAATTACTCGTTAATATGGCACGCGTAACGTAACGTACTGAGTAGGTCCATACTACTAACATGACTCACATAAAATTTGAATGACAATTGCTGGTACAAAGCCAACAATTACACCCCAAAATTTATTTAAAATAATACCTATAATAAAACAGTGAGGTCTGCTTGGGAGGGTGTTCAGAGGGCGGAGGGCAGCTGCGCTTGCGCCGGGTGCACACAACTAGTTGACATTTTATAACAAAATCCTTGCCTACACACCTGATCTAAAACCAGTCATTGTTATTCTCTTTTTGAGATTTAAATTAGGTAAGTACGCGTGTACACGTGCCCTAAACTGGACCTCTTATTAGTGGATAGGTGCCTACGGTGTATATATTTATTTAATATTACAATGGACAATAGATTTTGCAGCGGTTCTTACGATGTGATGTTTGAGTTGAGTGATATTGCGTATTATCACAATATAATACATACTTTATAATACTTACTTAATTGGAAATGTGTTTCTTACAACAAATCTTACGCATCTCTTAAAGAACCTAAAATCAATACTGGAAAAAAATATAGTTAGTACCTAACTACCTAAGTCATATTTACCTAGTAATTATTTTTCAAGAAGTACTAAAATCATTTGATAGCTTATGAAATTGAGATGTTTTTCCTGTAATTTGTACATTAATAATTAGTGCCATAGTCGTGTAATTTGTACTTATTACCGTATATATATAAATGCTATAAAAAATACATTATCTGGGCTCGAATCAAACTTAAAGTCAAATCCGAAGCTCTTCTGGTCTTTTATAAAAAGTAAACGTAAATGTAAGAGTGATACCTATACCAGTACAAATGTCTTATGATGGTTATCAAACTTCCACTGGCAAAGGCATCTGTAATCTCTTCGTTCAGAACTTCAAATCCAACCACATCGGTGATACCTCGGTATTAAGTTCCTCTGTGTTAAGTTCTGATTCTTTCAGAGTCGACAAAGTTCCGTCCATAACCAGTTCGTACTTGAACAGTATTAAATTTAAAGATTAACATGGCATCTCAAACAATACATCAACGCGGATTCGTGAAAGCTAATTCCACCGCGACCAATCTTACATTTTTCGTCAATGAAGTTTCCTTTGAGTTAGATAAACGTTCATCTGTAGACTCCATACCTATATACAGATTTTAGTCAGGCCTTTAATAAAGTAAATCACCAAGTTCTACTCCAAAAACTTAGCCTTAATGGTGAAACAGATCCCCTACCGAGTTGTTGCAGATCGTATCTAGTCGATTGGAACTCTAAAGTGGTAGTCAGTGGTTTCTGCTCAGATCCTTACACAATCAGCTCTGGAGTACTTTAGGGGTCCCATCTGGGCCCGCTTTTATTTAACGTTTTCATAAACGATATTGGCTCCTGTTTTCAAAACTCTCGTTATTTTTTATTCGCGGGTGATCTTTCGTATTGTTAACGCTACTTCAGATGCGATCCTCTTGCAAAAGGATTTAAACCGATTAGAAGCATGGTGTAAACATTACGGAATGGAGATTAACGCATCAAAATGCTTTTGATGCGTTAATCTCCATTCACTCGGAAAAAAACCTCAATTAACTACAATTTGTAGATTAAAATCAGCCTCGCTAGAAATAGTAGATAGAATCAAGGATTTAGGAGTTTTGTTAGGTCGCAAATTGCAATTTAACATACAAGTAGACAATATTTGTATTTTATACGCAAATTTCGCTAGTAAAAAATGTCAATTGAGCTGAAGAAGTTCTCCCACAACCTATTTCACATCCAGCGAATAATGTTTGTATAATGCGACAAGGCTTTTAATGAACGTGGCGATAACAGGAACTAAAAAATAGAAATTTTAGTATTTATCATAGAATTACATCCCACTTTATTCAGTCATTCGTATTCACAAAAAAATATTTGTTTTGTGCATACACATTATCTATACTTACTCTAAGTCCTTAGTTATTTAATCCCGAAAATAAGGTTGTAATGGGAACAATAATGCAACTACCCGCTCACGCTCATAAAAGGCGTTTTCGCACTACATGACCATTTTAAACGGAGTTGTTATAAATATATTATTATTGGCTAGGCTATGTTTGTTCACTGTCTCTCATAGCAATCTGCATAAGACCTTCCTCTCTAACAATCTGTCAATTTTTACACTGTATCTATGAGCTCGTAATCTTTTTGATCGTGTAAATCAAGACACGTGGTAGATGCGCAGTGCTTTGCCACCATAGACTTCGCTACACAGACTTATTACCTCTGTGCTTCGCTACCACACAGTTGCCACAATCGCATCCCAATCGCAACGCCAACCTTTGACCCATCATGTAGAGGGGCTGTAAGAGTGGCCCGAGACCACTCTCGGGCCTCGCTCGCATAGAATACTATTCTTCTTAACTGTAATATTATGGCAGTTCGGACCCCCTATCTATCAATTCTATTCTTCTTCTATTCTAAATTCAAATTTTCTAAGTAAAATAAAAAAATAGCGGGCGCCCCGGGGCGCCAGGGCGGAGGGTCTAAACCACGTCTAAACCACAGACTTAATTATACCACTGTGGTCCGAATACACCAATAGTCTAATTATACAAACAAACCACAGACTTATAAACATAGACAAACTACCTACTACTTTAGTATTATATTATCTGTGATTAAACTGATATTAATTGACAAGTCAAAACCGTTTGTCGTTGGCAAAGTGGCTATACAGCCGGGATGCCATATTAAAAAAAAAAGTCAAAACCGCCATGACAGATGACAGAACCAGCAGTTTATTGTTATTGTTATTTTTTAGTAGTGTAACTAGTGTAGTCTGTAATTAATTTCTGCATTACAATCAATTACATTATATTTGTGAAATACTTTTAGGTCTATTCATTTGTATGATCAAAATTCAAAACTTAATAAGTTACACAATCGAATAAATTAACAAGATCAAAACACAGGATAAGGAAAGGTGTTTCATTCAAAAGATAACGTAGAGAACATGACCTCGGAGAAAGATCCCCTGGTAAATGAAAGGTCGGGAACAGTACGTGAAGTTGGAAATCATGCAATTTGGAGTCTCTCCTCTTGTAAGCCAGGTAATTAATGCTCTTAAACGAATCCTACAAAAGTACAAAATATGATGCTCAGGTATAGTATAGCACACATAAAACTCTTGGCTAAAATGTATCTGGTAAGTTCGTAGGAACCATCAATTGGGTACTTAATTCTACTAATAATGGTCTTTTTTTTGCAGGTTTTGGAATAGATCAGTTGCGAGATGACTGTATGGATACATACTGGCAGTCAGATGGTCAACTACCACATCTTGTAAATATACAGTTCCAAAGGAAAACAATGGTCTCCCACATTTATATCTACACAGATTACAAATTAGATGAGAGTTACACTCCCAGCAGAATTTCAATAAGAGCTGGAACACATTTTAACGATTTACAAGAGATAGAAGTTATAGAGTTAATTGAACCTAGTGGTAAGTCATTTTGCTATAAAGATTTAACACTTTCACTGCTGAAAACACACATGCTGGGTTTTGTCTGGCCCCCATAAAACAGATGTTTTACACCAAAACTCAGAGTTTCTTATGTGCCAGTGCATAGCCAGCCACACGGCAGGCTCATACATACATTTGGCGCTGCAGTGAATGTGTCTAGTAAGTTCTGGGAGAGCTTTCACAGTTCATCTGCAGAAAACATATTGCCCTCACATGCACCCTCACATGTTTTGATTAACATGTTCAGTGCCAATGACATGCCAGGAGAGTTCACATAAATTATATTCAAGTGCTGGCAACTCACCTGGCAACATGAAATGTAGGCTAACTAGACGGCATCTGAGAAAACATCATAAAAATGATTGTGGTAATTAAAGTGTTCTGTAAACAGACACTATTTGAGGCTACTATTACCACAGAATAAATAATAGTACTGAAAAGAATGCATAAGTAATAATTTCTCAACCTTTCCTTACCTTACTTTGTAAATTCTACATATATATTTTATTTTTTAATATAAATATTTGCATATAAAGTGGATCTTGAGTCTATACTATACTCTAGGTAAGGAAAATACCACACACATAGTGCAACAAAAATAAACCTACCTGCAATTTTCTTTGTCTTTCAGGATGGGAAATGATACCCATTAAAGATATTTATGACATACCTATCAGGACATATATGATTCAAATAGCAGTCCTCAGCAACCACCAAAATGGACGGGATACACATATGAGGCAAATTAAAATCCATTCTCCTTGTGAGCCAACATCATTTGACATGAATAAATTCAGGAACTTTTCAACAGTACAATTTCAGCAATATGCAACAATACGATAAAAACACAGTTTTGATACTTAATTTTAATTTGCTTATTTTTTTTATGAAATTGTAACAATGTTCATCTTTCAATCAGAATCTTCACTTTCTTCACTGGCTTCCTGAAGCCAAGCAAAGAACTTAACAACAGATGTTTGATTTGCAATTGGACTTTCATTTTCCTTCAAATCTTCATACCACTCAAGTAGGGAGTCTTCATCAATAACATCTTCATCATACAATAAATGTACAACTTGACCAGCTTTGCCTGCAAGCCATTCACATTTGACGCAACTATCCTAAAACAAGGAATTGTCATGAAATGAATAATTTAAAAACAAATTGTACTATTTCGATTCCGCGCGGATGGCTCCGCAGAGGCGCCATGTGTATCTTTTGTGTGTGGCGCGTGGCGACCGAGATTAGCCAAAATGTTTTCTCTTGGCGGTCCGAGGTTCCACCTTTTGCGATCTGCACACGGACCGCGGTTCACCTGTTGCCGACCGTTGTCTAAACCATTAATTAAATCGCTTCCATTCGATTTTGATTGGAGACTAAACTTACAGCAAGTTAAAACAACAAAAGCGATAGATTACAACCAACATGATGGCGCCTTAGGGGAGCCTGAATGGGGAGGGGAGAAAAAGACATTGAATCGGTAAATCAAATAATGTAAAAATTCTTACTTCTACTGCTTTTAAACAATCCATGATAGCTGATTTTGTTTTTATGTAATTAGATAAAACAGGTCGGAAATATTTAAGTATGTCTTTGAGAGTGCTCATCACACTCTTGCTGTCAATCAATTCCGGCATGCTGAGCAATGCTCTCACAACAAAGAAATTTACTTCATGCAGCTGTATGTTGTAGGCATATCTGGAAGAGTTTATCTCCAAAATCAAGTAGTCACATTTTAATTTTTCCTCATATCCTCTGGCTAAACTATCAACAACTTCTTGAAGGAATACTGAAATAAGATAATTAAAATTATTACAAAATTAAATGATTATTGAGGTTTAAAAATAAGATTTTTTTTGTACACACAAGTCA
>DWBW01000292.1:0-11121 GCA_018231125.1 Spialia spio | reverse complement strand
CCATATCCCATAATATTCCAGGAAGAAATTGCAAAGCTACTGAGATTTGAATCATCCAAATTAGAAAGTGGAGTTAAAACATCTCTTGCGGATTATAGCACAAGACAAAAGGCAGATCAAAGATCAATTTATTATTTGGCTGCTCCTAGGTAATTTATATTTATATAATTTACTTTTTACCCACAACGGAACAGAGATGGTACATGCGTTTAGGGAGAGGGATGTTTATTTGTAAGATTTAAATATAGTTTCGTTGAAAATCATTACTCTAGTTTCTGTATTTACTAAGTATGAAGAAATCGTTTGATCTTATAATTTTGTGTTTGATATGCAATTTTTTTTATTACAGTCGGGAGTTAGCTCAAACATCTCCTTACTATGAATCTCTTCAAAAGCGTGATGTCGAAGTTTTGTTTTGCTATGAAATGTATGATGAACTTGTACTGTTGGAATTAAAAGAATTTGGAGGGCGTGCTTTAATTTCAGTGGAAAATGACATGCAGAAAGACACCAGTGAAAATGTTGACACAATTATTGGTATGATAGCTTAAAAATTACTTAATGTATAATAATTGGCTTTTGTTTGATGTACCTATTGAAATCCCTAAGTGCCAATAATTTATTTTATTTATTTAACAGGAAGTGATGATTTGCAGCAGAGCCAAGTTAATGATCTTATATCATTTTTGAAGACAAATCTGTCCGGAAAAGTATTTGAAGTTCGCACAACACAAAAGTTAGACTCTCACCCGTGCGTCATTGTGGTGCCAGAGATGGCAGCTGCCAGACATTTTATTAGAACGCAAGCACAGAATTTAAGTGAAGAGAATAGATTTGCGCTACTCAGACCACAACTTGAGATAAACGCTAAGTAAGTGAATAAGTGCAAGCCTTTATTTTTTGATCAAATCATTCACACTACATTTTAAAATTATGTATATTTTATTTTAATATGCAAAATTTTTTGCAGACATCCAATAATCAAAAAATTGCACAAGTTACTATCCAGTGACAAGGAGCTAGCAAATATGGTTGCACAACAATTATTCTCAAATGCAATGGTTACAGCTGGCTTGGTTGTGGACCCAAGAAATCTAATTACAAACATTAATAATCTGTTGATAAGAGCTTTAGAGAAACATTAGCTATTAATATAGTTATATATAAATATTTACTAATTAAATGCCTATGTTGTTGCCCACCTGTCTATTATTTACGACAATAGGCTACTTTCCTCAATTCAAATTTAATTATTCATAGACAACGGTCAATGGTGTTATACGGGTGTTATAAAGTTAGTATCTTCATTTACGGCCTCTCAGTTAAAAGTCATTTTACATACATGAAATGTCAATTTAGCCAACAAATAGGTTAATTGGAGCTTACTTGAAGGTTGTCAAAGAAGCCCTTAATTTTTTTTTTTCACGCTTTGTCTATTCTCGGTCTCAACGCATGCTAACGCATGTATCGGCCGAGAACAAAAAGCTCGTCTCGGTCGAGCCTTAGTCACATTAGGGTTACGGTCTACGCACAGACTAGTATAAGATGCTAACGCATGGTCTACGTCTACGCTAATATTGCACTCTGTGATAAAACTGCAGTATTGTGAACCCAACCCAATGAACCGCTTATTTAATATGTTTATACGTAAGGTACATTCTCCGTCTACGGCTTATGTAAAATGGAACGTCAAAAATCAATCGACCGAAGCGGTTCAAATCAACCGTAGGCGTACCGTAGGTATACGTATACGGAGAATGTACGTTTACGTTACACCCGTGCAAAGTCAACCTACCACTACCACAAAGTAAAGTGGCGCCGCCTCGTAGACGGAGAATGTACTTACGTTCTCCCTCAACGCGCCATCTCCTGTCTCCCTTGAACGAGCTCCACTAAACTCGCTCGTTCCAGGGTTGCGAATCGCACGAGATTCCTCGTACAAATACGAGATTTGTGGTCTTCCGTAAGAGGTACGAGGATACTATCAACCTCGTACAAGAGGAGATTTTGAAGAATTCGATAATATGGCCATACGAACATTTGTATCACCATCAAGAAATATTGAAGTGTAAAAACTAGTGGCATCTAATTAAAACTTGTAGAAACTTCTTAAATCAGCAATTTAAATTACCGCATCGGTAGATAACCTATTAATTTACGAGATCTGTCATGAATCATGATAGCTGTCCCGTTAACCAGGAAATCCACGGCTAATAAATTATTTCGTTCTTCGCATTAGTTACGTGTCTTAATGTCAAATATAATTAATCTTAATTTCTAATAATTATTGCTGTTGTTTCTCGTCGGTGCCCCGCAGACGATCAAATTGTTTGTCAAATTTTACGTGCTTATCAAATTATTTGATCGTCTGCGGCTGTGTTTGATGCGACTGTCAAAGGATCTACGCGTTTGATGAAAAATTTTATGAAGCTTTGTTTGATTTGTTTGACAAACAAATTTGATCGTCTGCGGCGAGCGGTGTTTGATATTGGGTTTGATGTCAAATTTTGTGTTACTGTGTGATTACAGTAAATGTTCGGCGCACGAAGACGTCACGCTGCGAAAACCGAATACTGCGAAAAATGATTTCTTTTGCTATTACGCTATTATATATATATACTATTGACGAAAGAATTATACGATCTAAAAGTTTTTTTTATTAAAAATTATATTTCGAAGTAAAATTATTGTTCACCTATGTATGTGAAATTTTCAAGAATTTAGTGATATATAAATTCAATTTGCGCTACTATGCTGATAATTAGTTAATAATAAATGTGTACGAGGTATAAAACTGAAAAATACGAGATTTTTAGCTGCTGTGTACCGTATACGAGGATTTTTTTTTACAGTGGGCAACTCTGCTCGCTTCGCTTTCTGCTCGGCACGGCACCGGCAGTCGTACGTAACGTACAAAATATCACAAATTTATTTTATTAATGAAAACGATCAAAGCTGTGGTTTAATTATAGATAAAAATAATTATTATTTAAATTAAAATAAGTTTTATCACAATTATTTAATGGTTTTTGTAGTAAAAGACTAACGAAAGTGTCTCCTTTGTTGCAATTCGCATTTTGTTGGCCGGCGTTTTAGATTTAGATGGGCCTAGTGTAAAGGCTTCATGGTTCGTTTACTACCATTTTGGTGAATGAAACATCCGTTTAAAACTACGTAAATTCCTCTAATTTTTACTTGTGAGTGAAGAGTCCTATGTTCGGCGTGAAATCGTGTGGTCAGCCATGAGTACGACGGACATAAATAAAGTAGATAACGAAGAGGATAGTAAGACGTTGGATAAGCAGCAGATAGAAGCGGAGGAAAAAGAAATGATGTTGAAAGCCGAAACAGATAATGCAGATGAGGCTGCGGAGCTGAAAACTGATAGCGAGGGCGTCGTGAAAGCCGCGCTCTCCGGAGACGTGACTGAACAAGGCCGCGAAGTTAAACCCAAATTTATTCCCATCGGGGCTATAAAAATGCCAGGTTTCTTCACTAGAAACACCGAAAAGGATAAATCTAAGGTAATAATACTTAATAAGGCTAATAATAGGTATTAAAAATTTATATTCACAATCATATTGGAAAATTTGGAATGAGTGGGTATTTCTCTGTATTGGATGGTTGAATTTGAAAATGTAGTTATGTGCTAACTAGCTTGTAGTGCAATAATTACCTACAGTAAAATTTATGTTAAAATACATGGCTGACATGGCTGACATTGATCAATTAATTATCTTCAGTTGTGAGTTACAGTAAAATGTATAGTTTAAAATGACACACATTATATTTTATTTTTGGGATGCCTTACAACACACAGACAGACTAACATAATTTTAAGTCTAACTGTAAAAATAATGTGGCATCGTCTATTGGTAGGTACATTATATTAGTCTCATAGATAAAGAGGAAGAATTACTTAAGGAAATTGTGCTATTAATAAGCCAATACAATAAGTTCTCGTGATATTTGTATATGACAATGACAATATTTTGATGTAAAATGTATAGAAATATGAAAACACAGGCTGTATCATTTGTTGTTTAAAATTCATTTCAACATCATTTAGGATGAAGAAGTTATAGAGAAGGACAATGAAATTGAAAAGAGTACAGACAAGGCAGAAGATGACTCTAATGCCAAGCCCAAATTTAAATTCCTGCAGACTTTTACTCAATTCCTTCAGCGACCACAGAATGAACCAGGTATAAATTAATTCATTGTATCTTAATAAAACATTATTGGTTAAGCAGGGCTGGGTTAGTGACCTGTATCTCCATTATGTCACATCAAACAAGTGTGGTGTAGTATGCTATACTCCTCCCAAGGCAAAAATGGTTGTAGGCTAATAAAACATGTATAATTCATTATTAGGTACAAAATTTATAAGTATTAGGTAGGTACTGTCAACACATGTGTTCCTTATCATGTAAGTTCACCTCCAGAGGTAAATCTTATGTGAAGTAAATAAAATAGCATCTCTAGTCCATAACAATATTGTATAAATTAAAACTACTGGTTTAAATATACAAAACTGCACTTATGTTATAGACAACAGTGCAACTCAAGGCAAAAAGACATTTGGTGTCTTCAATATGAAATATCCCAAGATGTTTCAAAAGCGCACTGTCACAGCAGAAGCAACTTTGGCCTCAATGGAAACTTTAGAAGATAAACTTGACACACCTAATGATGGAATGGAAAATGTTAAGCTAGATATGACAGTAAGTTGGAATTTGCAAAAACTATGAAAATACAATAATCATGAGAATAAATTATATAAATTAAACTATTAATATCTATCAATGTTACCACATGTACATAGTAATTTTTTTGAAGATTGGTGTGAAATTTTTAATGTGAAACACCTATTTCTTGTCATATTAACCAAAATATAAATCTTTAAGGAACCTGAAGAGGGTAAAGTAGCTACCCGACTCCCATTAAAAGAAAGAATTCGTCAGAAGAAATTTATTATGGGTGTGTATTATGAGTATTTGTATTTTAATCATCTTTCTGGCTTTACTGTATACTTAATGCTTGAATTACATTACTCATTTTGAGACACTTGCAAAAAATGCTTTTTTTTTTGTATGTTGTTTTTATTTGACATTATTAATTTGTATAACATGTAATATATAATTTGTATAATAATAATGAATGCTTTTTAAGATACTAATAAATTGATCTCTTACTACTAACAGATGACATCATGGTTTGTGTTGTGGCTCTGGTAGTTTTGTTATCTGTTATAATTGGCGTCATCGTGGGTGCGCGCGCTGGCCCGCCTTCTGAGCGCCCGTTACGTCTCGGCCGCTTCATCACTACCCTGACAACCTGTGGGCCTGTAGAAGGGTAAGCCTAGTCAATTATTGGGAATACTTTGCATTGCACATTTTGTATACTATCCTCATTTGTGATTTAAAATTTCCTTTTGCAGAATTTTAGATGAAGGAGTTTATAGCTTTAAAGGCATTCCTTATGCAGCAGCCCCTGTAGAAGAGAAGCGATTTACTTATGCTCAACCTCTGAACAACATATCAATGTGTTGGAACGGAACCTTCCAAGCTCACGAACGTGGTCCACTCTGCATGCAGTTTTTGGAGAATGGAACGATCGCCGGCGAAGAAGATTGCTTGACCTTGGACATTGTGACACCGCACGTGAGATACGACTCCCCATTGCCTGTAGTCGTACTGATTGGTGCCAACACGCTGGCCGGCGGCATAAGCCCTGCTCAGCCTTCTGCTCTATACGCGCGCACTAAGGAAGTTGTTTTCGTACGCCCTAACTTTAGATTAGGCCCTTTCGGGTTTCTAGCTCTAGACATCCTTTCGAACTCTAAATATCCCCCTACATCAGGCAATTACGCTCTCAGTGATCTCTTAGTTGCATTGCAGTGGATCAACTATAATATAAAACATTTCGGCGGTGACCCTGAATCCGTAACACTGCTTGGTCACAGGGCCGGAGCGACTCTAACGGCGGCCTTGACAACTACAAAGAAAGCGCACAAATTGTATTCTCGTGTGTGGCTTTCTTCGGCCTCGGTTATATTCCCAGGCGAACCTTTGGATGTTGCGCAAAAAAATAATGAGCGATTTAAACAAATAAGTAAATGTAATGACGCCGATTGTTTACGACGCAAGTCTTCCATCGAAATTTTATCGGCAACTCCCGACACTTGGCTCGGAACCACCGTGGACTCATTGCCTCACTCCGACGAATCTCGATGGTCGTGGTTAGTGCTCGATGGCGATTACCTGCGAACTCACGCTTATGAAAGCTGGGATGCTCAGAGAGAAGCCAAGGAGACAGGAAAGAACAAGATGTTCAAACCAATCGTGTTCGGTACGACAATTCACTCTGGACATTCCGAGCGATTGTTTAAGAAACACATGAATTGGACATCGGAATTAGTCGAACAGATGGTAAACGAGAGTTACATCGGAGAGAAAAACTTAACGAGCGCCGTTTTCAAACATTTCAACAAAACATACGAAGGCCTGGTGGAGCTGATTTCGTCGATCCGCACGCTGTGCCCGCTGGTGAGCCTGGCGCGGCTGCGGCTGGCGGCGCCGCTGTACGTGGCGCGCGGTGCGGGCGCGCCCCCCGTCGCCATCGACGCCGACGTGGACGCCATCCTCGGCACCTTCGACTCGGAGACGCCGGAGCAGCGCCGCTACATGGCGGCAATGCAGCAGCTGTTCTACTACTACGTGTGGCACGGCCGCCTGCCGGGGCCCGAGGCGGGGCTGGTGGCGGTGGGGCAGGACCCGCTGCCGCTCGCTGCGCTGCCCGCCTGCGACCTGCTCATCCAGGAGGACATTGTCCCCCGCTACGCACACGTTGATTAGATACGAAACTTCGACTAAGGTCTCATTGTGTGGTTAAGTATAGTTTGTTATAGGGCTTTCTTATTGTATTTACGAGAAGTGACGTCATACTTTATCTTTGTTATTTTGTACTTAATTATAGCCTTTTATAAATAAGGAAAAATGATCTGTTCTTGTACCAAATGACTAATGTTATTAAAACTGATTCAGATAATCAGAAAAAAACTGCATGATATAGCGTAAATTACAATAAGATAATGATCTCCTTCTCATTGACATTCCTATTCACTTTCAAATGATTTGTATGTAAGAACCCATACCAGTGAATACAACAGTGTATACAAAATCATTGTGAGAATCCTACTTGGAATAAGAATAAGATTTAAAATACCAAAGATCTATAATGCAGATCTACTAAATTAGTTAAATTAATACTCAACTAAATATACTCATTATATAAAAAAAGTTTTTCCACACAATTGAATTTATCATGTATTCATCAGAATAAAGACCAAGACTGAAATCGAGCAGTTTGCGCGTGATTCAGTGATCTCAAATTAAGTTTTGCTAAAATAAGATTTAAATTAATCATTAAAAAAATTGTTGCCACAACTATCCCATCATTATATAAGTTTAGTAAGTTAGATTAATAGTGTTTAGTGAAAGTGTTTTTTACAATATCTAATATGTTTAGTCATAATTACCCTTTTACCTTTTGTCCAAATAAAGTACCTAATTGTGATTTAATTTAAAGTCTGACTTATCCAAAGAGGTTTTTGTGGATAATTTTACTTAGCATTTGTAATATTGATATAACAGTAATATTATTATGTAGCATTTGTACTCGAAACAGTGTGAAGTAGATTTGTAATCAATTGAATTCATATTTTTAAGTAGTGTTGCCTTGCCATTATTTTTAAGTTACATGTCTGTGTGCCAGTATTTTAAGACATTTTTACCAAAGTTCTGAACATCTAAACAAAACCCTTTCGTTTGTATCAATGGTTGATTGCCACGATCTCAATTAAAACATAAGAGGTTTTCCAACAACCCAACTTACACAAGTGTTGAAATTGACCTGTATTCAATTTCTTTACTGTTTATTTATACTTAGGCTACTTTATTAATTTTAACATCGAAGGTTTTTGTACAAACAAGAGCAGTGATTGTAGTGTTCATACTTCATTGTGTTCTTCAGTATTTTTAAGTTATTTCTACAGTAGGATTAAATTTATAGCAATTATTGAAAGCTTGATTTTGTAAATTGGTTTCTAAAATAAAAACTGTAATAGTGAACTGGTATTTTTTTACATAAATATAGAGGTACCTAATAAATCTTATCTTTTAGGCTGGTTTTAGAACACGCTGTCCATCGGCTCTGACAATCAAGACGAAAAGACGAGGAACGGTTCGCGCTAACACGCGTTTTTCATAAATGATCCGTAGATATACATTTTGGCTTTCAGCGCTGCGCTGACCGATTAGCGTGCGGTTAGCGTTACCTTGAAACCAGATTTTTAATTATCTTTTTTACTTGGAACAGTGATTGATAAAGAAAAGAAGCAAACTTATTTCAAAACTTATATTAACCAAAAACATTACAAATGGGCATTTTTTGTGATTTGCAACATGAAAAAAATTGTAAAACATTCACCAATGTTTGTAGGTACCAATACAAATAACATAATCAAAAAGTTAACGAATGATGAAGAGCCTTCAAAACGAACATAAACACTAATAATAAATTAAATAAATACGTAATCGAACATAATTTACATTAAACTCCAATCCACATATAGCTACACTTTCATGCCTTTTCAACACTTTATTTTAAAAATTGATATGCTAATTTTTCCAAGTCATGTGAATTTCAAAGAGTGATTGTTAACATTGATAATATTTTCAAACCATGCTTGATACTTAAGAAGAAGAAGTTATAATGACACAAAGTTCTTTTAGATGAACTCTATTTACAGTTAGAATTTACTCTATTTAAAAAACAGGTTTTGGTTTAGGTGATGTAGGTAATTGGAATAATCTTTTGGGATCAATAATTTATGACAACTAGATTGAATTAATTCAAAAGTACTAACTTATATTTGGTGACTTGAATATGGACATTTCAGTGTTGTATAGGCATAGGTATAACTAATAAAAATTGTTACATAGTTAAATAAATTCAACAAAAACTTATTTACTAATAATATAATTAATGATTACGTTCTCTTAACGGAGAAATTACATTATTTTGAACATTTTCTTTGCCAACCTTATGGGTCTTTCGTGCCAAAGATGGCGACTTTGGTATATTCCTTGGATTTTGTTCCATGTCTTTTTTCATTTTGTCAATTATAGAAGATTGTTTTGCTACTGTCATGCTTAACTCTTCATTTTCCTGTCGAAGAAGGGATAATTCAACCACCAAAGATTGTTGATCTTGTATCTGTTGACAGAAAATACCTTTTGATAATAATCAATTACTTATGTATGTGTAACTTACTTGAAAATTTCCCTTTAACTGCCCAAATTTCGGCTGGCACAGATAACTGCTTGATGATAAATCTACCTCTATGTTTTTAGGGTTTTTGTACCCAAAGGGTAAACAACAAGATCCTATTGATCAGACTTTGCTGTCCGTCTGTCACCAGGCTGTATCTCATGAACCATAATAGATAAAAATTTCAATTAAAATTTTCATATTATGTATTTCTGCTGCGGCTACAACGACAAATAAGTACTAACTATAGTGACGATTACTAAGTTACTAGGAGCACTAAGTTTTTTACACTTTTCTACAATATGGGTGGGTATCAAATGAAAGGGCATGCCGAGAGTAACAAGAAAAATATAGTGACTCGAAAATAATTCAAAAACATACTAACGTTACTAAAATTCAATATGCTGGACTTTTAAAGAAGAGAGATTAAGTTTTTAAACTTTTCTACAATATGGGTATCAAAGGAAGGGGCTTGCTGAGAATAACTTTAAAGTTGTAAATCCATCATGGCGGACTAAGTTTAATGACCTTTCTACAATATGAGTATCAAACGAAAACGTTTGCCGAAAGTATCTTGTTGCACAATAATAATTAAAACGATTATTTAACAGGGTTTTTTATAAAAAATCAGAATTTTTATGGATAATGATGGTACGGATCCTTACGTGCGCGAGTTCGACTCGCAATTGACTATTGTTATTATTGTAACTATTGTTGAATTGTTATTATTATAACAGCTCTTTGTATTTATAATAATTTAATGTAAGTAAGAAAGAATATATAGGAACCTGTTGCTGAAGGCACCTATTGTCGTTCTCGAGGCGGGATATCTCCGCGGCGGCTTGAGCCAGCAGCGAGCGCGACTGCTCGGCGGCCGCGGTGGCTTGGCCCGCGTGTTCTGTCGCTAACTCGCAGAGGACCCTTTTCTTTTCCACCTTAAAATTTATAATAGGTACTTACTTTATTATCAATCTCTGTAAAATATAATTCCCATGAGTATGACTCACCTACTTTTTATAAGTTGGATGATAGTAATCATTTTCGTTTAGTACTAAATATAGTAAAAATATATTTACCTCATCACGAAGCATTTGGATTTGCGATTTAGATTCCTTTTTAATTAGTTCTACATCTTCAATTAGCTCATTTTTAATGGATCCCAGTTCGCGATATGCCTCTTTTTCAACATTCTGTAAGCTTTCTATCAAGGACACGTTATGTTCCATTATCCTTGTGTGCTCCTTGGCCAGCGCTGCCTTAGACTTCAATATGTTGACAAGAGCTTCTTTATACTCTGTACATTCCATAACTGTGTTATTTAACGTGTTTTTGTAAGAGGCTAATTCATTTTCAAGTAATTCTTTAGAGTTAGTCAATGATTGTATTTTGCTTTCTAAATGTTCTAATTCATTGTCAGATTCCCTCAGACGCATACTTAAAACTTGAACAATATCACGAGTAACTGATAAAGACATTTCAAATTTTTGTTTTTCTTTAGCAGCCTTGTCAACTTCTACTGTAAGTTTATTTTTTTCATTTTCAAAATTAATCAATTTCTGCTTTGTGTCCTCCTTAAGCTCTTCTATTTCATCAAGAAGTTGTCTTTTTTCTACTTTCAAGGAATCATTCACATTGTGTAAATTGTGGATCTCTCTTTGTATCAAATTGGTTTGTTCTTCACTCTTATTCAAAGTGTATTTCAAATCGTGAATTTCTGATTCTAGTGATTGTATCTTTTTATGTTGTTGGTTGCAGTGTTCCTGTATACTTCTACTACGCTCTTCAAAT
>DWBW01000291.1:0-11128 GCA_018231125.1 Spialia spio | reverse complement strand
TAGGGATTTTTATAACTATGAATCCAGGTTACGCTGGCAGAACGGAATTGCCAGAAAATTTAAAAGCTCTGTTCAGACCATGTGCTATGGTGGTTCCTGATTTTGAACTAATTTGTGAAATTATGTTGGTCGCCGAAGGCTTTCAAGAAGCTAAGATACTGGCCAGAAAGTTTATTACACTTTACACTCTATGTAAAGAATTATTATCGAAACAAGATCATTACGATTGGGGGCTACGTGCTATTAAATCTGTACTCGTTGTAGCAGGTTCTCTAAAGGTAGAAAAAATATTTTGATAATTACTGAGAATTCTATAAGAATTATTATTTCTATGGTTTTATTTTCTTTATAGAGAGGTGATCCTGGTAGACCAGAAGAAGAGGTGTTAATGAGAACTCTGCGAGATTTTAATATCCCAAAAATTGTTACTGACGATATGCCTGTTTTCATGGGTTTGATTGGTGACCTGTTTCCTGCTCTTGAAGTGCCTAGAAAAAGAGATTTAGAGTTCGAGAGAACAGTTAAACAAGCTGCAATGGACTTAATGCTCCAACCAGAAGATAATTTTATACTTAAAGTCGTTCAACTTGAAGAGTTACTGGAAGTACGACATTCTGTATTTATAGTCGGCAACGCTGGCACTGGAAAAACTCAGGTGTGGAAGACACTGTTCAAAACATATCAGAACTTAAAAAAGAAGCCTATTTACACCGATCTTAATCCGAAAGCAGTGACCAATGACGAACTGTTTGGTATTATAAATCCAGCGACAAGAGAGTGGAAAGATGGCTTATTCTCTGTAATTATGAGAGATCAAGCGAACATTGCGGGAGAGAATCCGAAATGGATTTTACTCGATGGAGACATAGATCCTATGTGGATCGAGTCTTTGAATACAGTTATGGATGACAACAAGATTCTAACATTGGCCAGCAACGAAAGGATTGCTTTAACTCCAACAATGAGACTTATGTTTGAAATTTCTAATTTGCGTACTGCAACACCAGCTACCGTATCAAGAGCTGGTATTTTATATATTAATCCTCAAGATTTGGGATGGAATCCGTAAGAATTTTTGTACACTATACAATTTGTCAAAGCCATTTTTAATATTAAATTAACAACAATTAATAATCGCTGGGAACTGGGAATGGTTTTTTGAAAATGTAATCATAATTATTTCAGTTACGTGACAAGTTGGGTAGAAACAAGAAAAATTCCTGCAGAGAAATCAAATTTAGTCATATTATTTGACAAATATATACCTCCTTGCTTAGAGACAGTGCGGACCAGATTTAAGAAGATAACTCCGATAGCAGACATGGCACACGTACAAATGCTTTGTCATCTCCTAAACTGTTTGTTGGTGCCAGAGCATACACCACCGGATTGTCCTAAGGAATGGCATGACATATACTTCGTGTTTGCTTGTGTTTGGGCTTTTGGATCAGCGATGTTTCAAGATACAAATGTTGATTATAGAGTCGGTAAGTTTTATTTGAAAATCAAATTGATTAAAACGAAATACTGAGTTTATATTCCTGTTGAACTTTACAATGTTTTTGCAGAATTTACTAAATGGTGGGTAAACGAATTTAAGAATGTAAAGTTTCCAGCGGGTGGTACAGTATTTGATTATTACATAGACCCTGAAACAAAGCAGTTTACCCCTTGGACAGAAAAGATAACTAAATTTGAATTGGACTCTGATATTCCGTTGCAGGTACTTAAATTGTTAGAATTTTTATGAAATTTCAGAGTGATTGACTATTGTTTGTAAAAAGTATGTCAAGAGTTAGAAATATTTAGTTAAGCTCATTATAATACTGGCTGGCTGTTACACGAATAATTATGGTTTTAGGCCGTCCTTGTACCTACTGCGGAAACTATAAGAATTCGATACTTTTTGGACCTTCTAATGAAAAACAAACATCCAGTGATGTTAGTTGGTGGCGCTGGTTGTGGTAAGACTGTACTGGTAAATGAAAAATTACAAGGGTGAGTATTATACTTTTATTACCTTTTAAGATTTCCTTACTCGAAGTTATGACTGATAGCAGCCTGTATTTTTAGGCTACCTGAGAATTATGCGATCCAATCAGTACCTTTCAACTTTTACACAACATCAGAAATGCTTCAGAAGGTTCTAGAAAAACCGCTTGAGAAGAAAGCAGGACGAAATTACGGACCACCAGGAAGTAAAACATTGATATATTTTATCGATGACATGAATATGCCAGAGGTTGATGCCTACGGAACGGTGTCTCCACATACGATAATTAGGCAACACTTAGATTACAACCATTGGTATGATCGTACCAAACTTACTTTAAAGGATATTCACAACACTCAGTATGTGTCTTGTATGAACCCTACATCTGGGAGTTTCACCATAAATCCGAGATTACAAAGACATTTCTGTGTGTTTGCTATAAGTTTTCCTAATACCGAGGCGCTAAATAATATATACCACTCAATTCTAAGTCAACATTTAGCAAACCCTGAACTGCGTATCAGTCCACAAATTGGAAAATTATCGAGTTAGTAGTATATCTTAATTATGACAATACATTTTGAAATCTTCACTACGAATATTACATTATTTTAATGTTTCATTTTTTCTCCGTTATAGTGAATGTTGTGTCGGCGTCAATTGCTCTTCATAATAAAGTATTGCAAGTGTTTTTACCCACTGCTATCAAGTTCCATTATATTTTTAATTTGAGGGATTTATCGAACATATTTCAAGTAAGTTTTAAACACTTACTGTGGTTACTGAAATATGTTATAATATTATCATTGTAAGTACAATTTTTACTTCACTACATTTTAGGGATTTTTATTCAGTACAAATGAGTGCTTAGTAAATCCCTCGGATCTGATACGACTTTGGCTACATGAAACTCATAGAGTGTATGGCGACAAACTTACTGAAGATAAGGACATTGATGCTTTCTTAAAAATGCAAGTCGACCTCTGCAAAAAGAATTTCGAGGTAACCTACCTAATAAATATTTTTGTTCCCTAGTTTTCTCACTTATGACTAAACTTCTAAAAATTAATGCGATTTCGAAATCTACTACAATAGCTAAGTTTTACAGGACATTGACGAAGGCGTAGTATTCGAGCGTCCTAATATCTACTGCCATTTTGCTGGGGGAATAGGTGAACCAAAATACATGCCTATCACAACCTGGCAGCAACTGAATAAGCTGCTTACGGAAGCTATGGCCAGTTACAACGACCTTATTGCTGCTATGAACTTAGTATTGTTTGAAGATGCCATGATGCACATTTGCAGGTTCGTTTGAAGATAGGTTTAAAATACAAATAATTTTATTTTGCGTCAACACGATCAATAGATCTAAAAGATTCGATTCAAGTGGAAACAATTCAAATGGAAACAAAACTACTGAACAACAAAACCAATCATATTCAACCAATTTTAAAAGTGTATTATAGTTTTCACATACCTACTTATATTAGATACATACTCCTGCTTCATTACATAAGACTATAATTTTTCAGAATAAGTAGAATTTTAGAGAGTCCGAGAGGTAGCGCATTATTGGTAGGCGTAGGAGGGTCTGGAAAGCAATCATTATCCAGATTGGCCGCTTTTATTTCGAGTTTAGAAGTACTACAGATACAGCTCAAAAAAGGATACGGAGTATCTGATCTTAAGGTAAAACATGATCCCTAAACGAGATGAAAATAAAAAATAAAACAACTAGTAGGTATAATTTAATATTCATTTTCAGCATGAATTATCTGGACTCTATATCAAAACTGGTTTGAAAAACGTTGGAATAATGTTCCTTATGACAGATGCTCAAGTAGCCAATGAACAATTTTTAGTCCTTATCAATGACTTATTGGCATCAGGAGAAGTTGCTGATCTGTTTCCAGATGACGAAGTAGAAAATATAATAGCTGGAGTACGGAATGAGGTAATAAATGCAATAAAGACTATATCAATAGAATTTTGTAAAATTAAATTACCAAATGAAAAAATTAATGACATTTTAGGTAAAAGGTGCAGGTTTGCCAGATACAAGAGAAATTTGCTGGAAATTCTTTATAGATAGAGTGAGAAAACAATTGAAAGTAGTATTATGTTTCTCGCCCGTCGGGTCTACTTTACGAGTGCGTTCGCGGAAGTTTCCGGCACTAATCAATTGCACTTCCATTAATTGGTTCCACGAATGGCCTCAAGAAGCTTTAGTTTCAGTGTCTATGAGATTTTTAGAAGAACTACGTGTGCTTCCTGTAAGTTAGTACTATTAATGATTACATTTTTAATGTATATAAGTTTAAAATATTATTGATTGTGTTTTGTTTAATCAGAATACTCTAAGAGACTCGATTTCAAGATTCATGGCATACGTGCACACTTCAGTCAACACAATATCACGGGCTTACTTGTCTAATGAGAGAAGATATAACTATACAACGCCAAAAAGTTATTTGGAACAAATCAGTTTGTATGCCAAACTGGTTAATAATAAAACAGACGAACTTCGTGCTAAAATTACGAGGTATTTAAACATAACTACTTTTATTTTAATTATTAAACGTAACTACTTTTTAATTGATTCATAACACGTAGGTTAGAAAACGGTTTAGAAAAACTCCGCAGCACAGCATCACAGGTAGATGAACTAAAAGCAAAATTAGCAATACAAGAAATTGAACTGCAACAAAAGAACGAGGCTGCTGATAAACTTATAGAAATGGTTGGCGTTGAAACCGCTAAAGTGCAAAGTGAAAAAGCGTTAGGTATGGATTTTTTAGTTGTTAAAAGGCCAGCATATTAAACAGTTGAGTAAAAAATTTGATCAATATTTATTTATCTAATATAGCTGATGAGGAAGAAGAGAAGGTAGCAGTTATAGCAGAAGAGGTTTCCAAGAAGCAAAAAGATTGCGAGGAAGATCTTATTAAAGCCGAACCAGCTTTAGTGGCAGCACAAGAAGCTTTGAACACTCTGAATAAAGCTAATCTTACAGAATTAAAATCATTTGGTTCACCACCTGGAGCTGTGACGAATGTTACAGCAGCAGTAATGGTTTTGTTGGCGCCTGGTGGCAAGATCCCAAAAGATAGAAGTTGGAAGGCTGCTAAGGTAACTTGAAAGTTTATAGGTATATCTGGAGACTTTTAAAAACATAATGCGGGCCTCTTTTAAGGGCTTATTCATAATTTTCATAAATTACAGATGGTGATGGCAAAAGTGGACATGTTTTTGGAGTCCCTAGTCAATTATGACAAGGAAAATATTCACCCTGACGTAATAAAAGCCATTCAGCCGTACCTCAAAGACTCTGAATTTGAGCCAGGTATGTAAAAATATAAAGTTTATGTGATATGAGTATACAAATTTAAGATTTCTTGAAATATGATTAACGACATCTGTTTTCAGAATTCGTGAGGTCGAAATCAGCAGCTGCCGCTGGTCTTTGCGCCTGGGTAATAAACATTATTAAATTTTACGAAGTATTCTGTGACGTGGAACCTAAAAGGAAGGCTTTAGCTGCTGCCAACGCAGAGCTGGCAGCAGCCACGGAGAAACTCAAATGTATTAAAGCTAAAGTTGCTGTAAGTATATCCAGTCGTCCTTCCATTATTACAATTTAAATAGCATTGTAGTAATTACGGAACGATAAATGACGACGGTCTTTATTTAGTATTCGTACACACATTATTAAAACATATTTTTATAGTCCTTAGAGGAGCAATTAGCAACACTGACAGCAGATTTCGAGAAGGCAACATCAGAAAAGTTAAAGTGTCAACAGGAAGCTGATGCTACCAATAGAACAATCCAGTTAGCAAATCGTTTGGTTAATGGACTCGCGAGTGAAAATGTACGATGGGCTGAAGCCGTATCTAGGTAAATAAACAAAACTAATATCCTTCAATAGGTAGTTTGGTTTAGATCTATTAGGACTTCTTTACGACCAAATGCGCTCTTAAATTTATTTTATCTATTTCAGTTTCATGCAACAGAGTACTACCTTACCGGGAGACGTTCTTTTGGTGTGCGCGTTCATATCGTACGTGGGTTGTTTTACAAAGTTGTATCGACTCGATTTGCTGCATAAGAATTGGCTCACTTTTATGAAAACTTTAGAGGTATTCTTAAGCGCCTTTATTTCAGTTAATATAATACTTTTCAATTTTTTTTAGGATAAGATTTTCTAAAAAATTATCATAGAATAAATAATTGTGTTTCATATATTACAGCCCCCCATACCAATAACCGAAGGTCTGGATCCTCTATCAATGCTGACAGACGACACGACGATAGCGATGTGGCAAAACGAAGGGTTGCCATCAGACAGGATGAGTACCGAAAATGCTACCATCCTTTCCAACTCCGACCGATGGCCTCTTATGATTGATCCACAGGTTTGCCCATTTGTTTACCTTTATATGTGCAGAAATCGTCCCAAAAATGTCTTGAAGACGGCTTGCAATATTAGTGGAACCTACTGTTAAGTTTTATATCTTAAGAGAGAGAACAGAAATACAATGACATTATTGTTTTAGTTACAAGGCGTTAAATGGATAAAACAAAAATATGGGGATTCTCTACGTGTCATCCGTCTCGGGCAGAAGGGTTACTTAGATACAATAGAGAAAGCTATTATAAAGGGAGAAACTGTACTGCTAGAGAATATTGGCGAGACTGTTGATCCTGTCTTGGATCCGTTGCTTGGACGCAACCTTATCAAGAAAGGAAGGTAATAATTAAAGGAAATATTTTTTACAAGAAACAATTTGTACCAATTATATCCGTGTCTTAGTGACGAGTAGGAAATTATGAAGACGATAAAATTCTGTGTATTTCAGATTATACCTAATTTATGATTTCAAGCTCTCTCCAAGCTTGTAAGTACTAACCGATTGTCATCTTTATTATTTTTTTATTCAGGGCAATCAAAATAGGCGACAAGGAAGTTGAATATAGTCCAAACTTTAGGCTTATTTTACACACTAAATTAGCGAATCCTCATTACAAGCCAGAGATGCAAGCACAAACCACACTAGTCAACTTCACTGTAACTAGAGATGGTCTTGAAGACCAACTGCTAGCTGAAGTAGTGAAAGCCGAAAGACCTGATTTAGAAGAATTGAAAGCTGAACTGACTAAACAACAGAATCAATTCAAAATTCAGTTGAAAGAGCTTGAAGATGATCTTTTGTCGCGACTGTCATCAGCTGGAGAGAACATATTAGGTGATACGGCTTTGGTGGAAAATTTGGAGACTACTAAAAAGACTGCTGCTGATATTGAGAAAAAGGTAAATATGAATTTGAAATTGTTGTTATTCTTACCAGTAAAAATGAAAACAAATGCTAATAACGTATCGACACTCGATATATTCTTACATAATATGAAAACTATAACCTTATTCTTTGAGTATTAAGATATATTTCAAGGAGAAAAAAGTGTATTTAATTTTTTTACGTCTATTTACAGGTAACGGAAGCAAAAGTGACGTCACATCAAATAGACCAAGCTCGTGAGTTCTATCGGCCTGCAGCGGCGCGGGCGTCCCTACTGTATTTCATATTAAACGATTTAAATACTATAAACCCTATTTATCAGTTTTCTCTCAAGGTAAATAGAATTCTGGGTTTTAAAATAGAAAATGGAGCTTTGAAAATAAAAATGTTTTTAAATTGACTACAACGCCTTGTCTGATGTTACGATGTTTTTCTAGATTTTAATTTTCTATAAGTAGTGATAATTGGATCAATAAGAGCCTGTTTTTATAAGTCAAAAAAAGTCAAAGTGCCTATAAAGTATTTCAAAACGTTGTAGGCATTCAGTGTGGTGTTTCAAAAAGCGATATCCAAAGCAGAGGAGGCAGAGGAAGTAAGCCAAAGAATTAAGAACCTCATAGATTGCATCAGCTACTCAGTGTTCCAGTATACGTCACGAGGTTTATTTGAATGCGACAAACTTATATTTGCGTCGCAGATGACTTTTCAGGTATTTATCGATTCTTTTTATTCGGTATTGGTTGTCTAATGGCAAAATAAAATACATATCAAGTAAATCACTTTAAATGTATACCTACTTTTTGTATTGTACAGTTCTTGCTTCTGTTTTATATCCTCTAAAAAATTTAAATTCAATCGACCCAAGTTTGTACATATTTAATTGTTAATAAGAAAATATGATTATTTATGCATAATTATCTATACTTTTTCTATCTAGTCATATAAGTTAAATTGACCGTTATAAATCAAGGATCACAAAGGTCATTATTCGATATTGGAAATGACTTTGAGAAAACCTCAAGAATACCTATGGTCAAAAGCGTGATGCGTTAAATCCGTAACGGTGGTATAACTTTTTCAGATATTTCAAACAAATTGCACCATGTTACCATATGCCATAAACCGACCATGCTAAATTTTTTAATATGTATAGCTTTCAAATTAAGGTTTTTTTGGGTACCTGCGTTTTTAATAATGACATCATCAAATATTCATTTTCCTTAAATATTTTGTATAATATTCGTGAAATTGATTGGACACGTACCTATCGTTTATGCATCAGATGCATCCTGGTTTTACTTAGTTTTGATATTTGTTAATTTGAAACGTAATATGATTTATAAGACATGATTAAATTTGGTACCTATAATCCAATAAGTAGGTAGGTATATCTTTTTGTGATCCTAACTATATCCAATATATTGCTATTGCTACTGATATTGTGTTACTTGAACTTATAATCTATTAATTTAAGGTACTTCTCATGAGCGAGGAAGTATCACCCGTGGAACTAGACTTCTTTCTACGTTTTCCGATCAAACCTCACGTGACCAGTCCAGTGGACTTCCTGTCCAATCAGAGCTGGGGAGGCATCTGTTCCTTAGCCAGCAAGGATGAGTTCAGGAACCTCGACAGAGACATAGAAACCTCGCCTAAGAGATGGAAGAAGATCGTTGAAATGGAATGCCCTGAAAGGGAAAAATTTCCGCAGGTATTGAGGCAGATATACCATCTGTTATTCCGTAACAGTTAAGATACCTGTATATTTATTATAATAAAAATTACTGTAACTTGCATTTTTTCGTAGGAATGGAAAAATAAAACAGCTCTTCAAAGACTGTGCATGTTGAGAGCATTACGACCGGACAGGATGACTTATGCAGTAGCGTAAGTAGATTGAAGAGGATGAAATAATAAATATGGTAACTCTTAAAAATATTTCATTTCGTTCCCTTAATTTTAGAGCTTATATCGAAGAAAAGATGGGTGCAAAGTACGTAGAAAATAGAACGGTGGAGTTCAGCAAATCTTTCGAGGAGACCAGTCCTACTACGCCAATTTTTTTCATCTTGTCTCCGGGAGTGAACCCTTTGAAAGACGTGGAAGCTTTGGGGAAAGTTATGGGATTTACTGCGGATAATGGAAACTTCCATAACGTATCCCTCGGACAAGGGCAAGAGGAGGTAGCCGAGCAGGCGATGGATGAGGCTTTGGTAAAAGGACATTGGGTTGTGTTGCAGGTTTGTTGAGATTATTTACTCATTGTAAATTGAAAATGTTGATTTTAAATGTAAATAAATTACTATATATATCACTATATAGTTTTCTAAAAAGCCTGTCTGATTAATTTAGATAATTAAAATTCATAAAAAATTTACACGCGTAGTAAAAAAAATTATCATGTCGTCTGTCATCTTTAGAATCTAATTAATTTATTCCACGCAACTTGATTTTTAGACTTACGTTGATGATGCTTATTATACGATTAATTAGCCTGTGTTGTCATTCAGAGGAATACAAGTCCGGAGCGATTCCTATCCTTTCAGAATATCCACCTGGTAAAGAAATGGCTGCCGAGCCTGGAGAAGAAGATGGAGAGCTTCGCTGGCGGGTGTCACGGGGATTTCCGACTGTTTATGTCGGCCGAGCCCGCCGCCACGCCCGCCGCGCACATCATCCCGCAGGGCATCCTCGAGTCCAGCATCAAGATCACCAACGAACCGCCCACTGGCATGCAGGTATACTAGCATTGTCAAGAAGTTGTCAATAACCACACACGTTGTTTGAAGATTGTAATTCTGTAAAGTCTTAAAAACTCTTTCTAGGCCAACATTCATAAGGCTCTGGACAATTTCAACCAGGAAACATTGGAAATGTGTGGTAAAGAAGCAGAATTTAAAGCGATATTATTTGCTCTCTGTTATTTCCATGCGGTGGTGGCTGAGAGAAGAAAATTTGGGCCACAAGGCTGGAATAAAATATATCCTTTCAACGTTGGTAAGTAACTATAGTGCTTTTTCGGTATAGTATTCTCTATCAGCCTTTTTTCATCTGTAGTTATATTAGTCTTGTCGGCCAGGCTACAAGCCCTTCACATTTATCTGGATTTTCGAAATAGTCTTGAAATTAACCACTTTCAATCGTAAAAGTTACTTAATGTTTATAATGTTCATGTATCAGTGGTAAAGTTATGTAAACCTTTATTGATACTACGAGCGTAAAACGATCATAGTACAGTGATTTATTAATTACGTAAGGGTTATTAGTTACGTTTTTCTACTATTTGATTACCTCCTTACAATCATTCATTAATACGGGTATTATTATGACGTGCACACATTTCACGCTTCGAAGAGTGTGGTCGGCATGCTCTTGTCGAATCGCCTGGCCTGGTCCTCCACACATTATATTTTAGGCATTTTGTAAAAAATCAAAGGGAAAGTGGTAAATGGAAGTTCATTAATACGGGAGCATGTGGAGGAACCTCTTGCCTCGGCTTAACTTATAAAATGTCTCATTCGAGCGACCGAACAAATAATTAATATTACGTTTATAACAGGTGATCTGACAATAAGTGTATTTGTCCTGTACAATTATTTGGAAGCAAATTCTAAAGTACCCTGGGAGGACCTCAGATATCTCTTTGGAGAGATCATGTACGGTGGACATATCACGGATGACTGGGATCGACGACTGTGTAATGCTTACTTAGAAGAATTAATGCAACCTGATTTGGTAAGGAATTGGGGATAAGGTAGTCCCAATTACACTATAATTCAGCACATTATTTCAGTTTACCCTGAAGTATTTAATGATTCCGATAAGACTAGAAAAA
>DWBW01000290.1:0-11135 GCA_018231125.1 Spialia spio | reverse complement strand
ATCAAACATAAGCCAGCCCGAAGGCACATACATTCAATACACAAACACATTTGATGACAGACAGGAGGTTTCGGAATTTCAAAAAGGGTTTTTAGAAAAAAACAATACTTTGGCTACATTCAGATTTATTAATATCTCAACATAAAAGCACAGCTTTGTAAGTAACCACAGGCTGGCCCTCCGGCTCCGTGCTAGTTTCGCTATGTACACGCCTGTTTGCAGGCACCCATCACAGTCACTACACCGACAAATCTCAAACGATGTATTATAGAAATAAACAATAACGTACATAATGTAATGTGTCATTGTACGATACAAGAAACTTGTTTTTAAGGCTTAAGGTGAGCACAATTTGTTTAGTGCCGTACGGCAAATAGTTCTGGCATTTGCCACAGCAGTGAATCACTGCGGCAAGATAAACCGAAGGGCGTGGAAAAACGTGAAAACTAAGTTACAATAGCTAACCTACTGCTGTACAATAACGCGCTGATAAAACCAACTAACAACGCGCGCTTAGCACAACTTTATCTTATCTTCTAATTAAATAAAACAACTGGTTCTTTTTACTCACTCGTAAACTAAATACTCTGTTTTAGAATCATTAGGATTCAAAAACGTTATTAAATTCATATTCAGTTTTAAATTTAATACTCATGTGCCATTGTGACACGGCATGAGATCAAAATTAAACAGTACCTATTATGCTAATAGTTTTTCACATTACTTTTGAATATACGCTATTATTTATTCCGTAAAAAGTATGTGGTTCCATGTGCACGGAGCTGTCACATCAACTCGTGAACAAAATGTTGTACTTATGCTTATATTAAAATATTTCACCGTCCGTTAGGCGAATGTTTAATATTATAAACAAAATAAATATCTCACTCGTATGGAAATAAACAGTTTTACATTTTTCTTTTCTTTCTAAATGCTGGTAAAGCTGTGTACAATGGCTATATAAAATATTTTATTTTAGATTTCTAAAAATGAGAAAAGTCAACTGGCAATATTTAACGAAGTTTATAAACAATTCTAATGCGTTTTATGAATACAGCATAATATAATTTGGATCGGAGTATTAAATTTGATTTTTGATGCTCGACTATTTTGTAAGGAAAAAACTTTTAATTTTTCACCAAGTTTCCCTTACTTTTAATGCAGACAGGCTGTGGGTTGTAGGCCTTCACACGAAACATTTTCAATAAAACGTTAACTGCATTGCGACGATATCGATACAAACGCAAATAAGTAATAAACCCGAATTAATTTAAGTACTTCATTTTCCGTACCTCGTTTAGGTACCTCAAATGTGTAAAGCACAATTTGAATTTAGAATTTTTAGGGAATTTACAGCAATAGTTAATAGCGTGTAAAAATAACTATGCAGATGGTCCCAAAATTTAAAAGGAAAGTAGTATCAAATCAACAGTCTGATAGTCTAAATGGACGAGATATTTAATGTGACATGGAGCTTTAAGATGTAATTTTCTAAAACAATGCACAGTTGACGATAACTCATTATTGTGAATGTAATACAGCGTAATGGGCAGCTAGCAACATTGACGGATGACAACACAACGTTGTTGCCAGCTGTCCATACTTGCTACTAGGCCTCGCATGTCCAGAGTTTGTGCTTCAAGAAACTGTTAATTGACCACATCGCAAAGTCTGCCATAACTATTCAAAAGATCTACTTTTATCATAATTTCTATTTTTATTTATTTTAAACGCTAACGTCTACAGATTTTTTGGCAATTTTTCCAACTCAAGAAATATTCAACCGTTTACTATTCTAATTACAAATTTTTATCAGCCAAGTAATGTGATGCATAAATAAATCAGCCACATTTTAAGTGCTCTAAACAAAATCGCAAATATATTCATGGATATGTCGCATTAATATTTTCATTAACAAAAATACCATACATTTAGTGCATATAGTTTACATTAGTAAAATAATTCTACAGGTTCTCTCTCTGTCGAATTAAGAACTTCTTTTAATATGATACAAATTCAATTTATAAACACGTAGGTACCTTACTTTCCTACGTAGATTTGCTTAGGCACCTAATAAATACATATTTTGTCCTTAACTAGTGTAGTATGGATTTAGGTTACATATAAACTATAGTTTTTAACCTACTAAACGCAATCATCTCTCCAAAAGTAAATTTCTGTCAACACAAATAAAATGTGAACGTCTCAACACTTACCCGCTAGGGAAACAAGATTACGTCGTTATCTTACAACTGTATTTACAATGAACAAACTTACACGATAAAAAATAAAGAGACATAGTAGCAGGTTCGAATTACATTTATAAATAATCCTATCCCTGAAGAAATAAAAGACGAAAATCATGTGGATTTGGTAACATCACTTATAAGTGTAATTCGAACCGCTGCCGTTGCGCCTTGCGGGATCCCTGCCAAACAACATTCCCGCTGCCAGATAATAATTTTCAAAACCAATACAAATAAATATAAAAAGGTTTCACACATTGCTAGTAGAACGAAACTAGGTGTGGCTTCAACATTTTATACAGCAATAATATATTATATTATCGTTTAATGTTTAAGAATAGACAAACGAAAGACGACCCACGAGCTACGAGAGCAGTAGACGGCGGATGAGGTTTCGAGTTTTTTTTTTAAGACGAACAAGCCTTTGAGTTCATCGCTGCTTGTTTCCAGTTCTTTTGTTTTTAAACCTCGCGTCTGAATGAGCGTGGCTGGCTTATTCAAATATCACCCGTTGCTGAGGATAGGTATATTACGAATACGAACAATTCCCATTGTATGATACTGGTTCTAAACAAGCCCACACCACCTTTTAAATTAAAACTTTACGTGAATAAAAAAAAAACAAATTTTCACTTAGTTTCGTTTTAATAGTTCACAATACGAAAATCAATGTTCGTTAAAAAACACTCTTGTTTTAGGTACTCTTACAGTCAGGAAGGTTTCTCACTACACTCTTTGTACTTTAATGAAATTTAAGCATAAGCACCTTGGCCGTTTTCTATCACTGATCCCGAAGATGCTGACATTGAACCACAAAATTCATTGTCTTACAGTCTTACACTAACTATCACAAAATGAAAAAATCTCCCTGACCGTAAGAGATTATTCTTTAAAAAAATCCAAAAACCTTATAATTAAAAGTAGGTAATACTCTTCATTAAAAAGACAGGTTCTTTGAGCTCACACATCACACAAATATTTTACAGTTTATAGAAAATTCCATTCTAAATAACCAGTTAAGTCATCTCATTTCCTTGTAATTATCGCCATTTTTTGTCAATGACATGCTTGTTTTTGTTTATAATAAAAATTCATAACACTTTTATTTCAAATTAAAACCAAGAATTCAAGAGCACGGAGCGTTCTGCGTTACGTATCATAAAACAGGTTTAAAGTTAAACTATGTACAAACTTCGTATTTGTAAATTTTTCACAAAATATGAAGAGTCCAAGTCCAAAGTTATAATATCTTAAAACAATAATCGAAATTTTATCAACATCGTCGATAGTTTGATACTGTTTTGGTCGACTAAAAACGCACATTTATTCGCATATTATGTCGGAAACCTTTGCAAAATTGGTGGTCGGACAGCCCAAATAAATACAGTAACTATAGTGTCGGTTTTTTCTTTTATAATAACCAAGTTATTAAGAACCATGTCAGTGGCATGAAACTAATGATGGATATTTCGTATTTCCGTGCATTATCATTTCACAAAAAGCAAAATATCTAGGACCTACCTGGTACTAGATATTGTAGTTCATTGAAAGCAGTGCATATTAAATTACTGTAAAAAATAATATCCAAGCTATTGTCAAAAATTATAATCACCGTATCAGATAAGTACCTAACAAACCGTAAATTCCATTATGAATTTTATGAACGGCATAATGTTTATTCCTAAAATTGATGTTATGACAATCATTTAAATTGAAATCATTGAACTGCTGCTTGAGGTAGATGAACATCACAACCTTTATGAAATAAAATATTCTTTTTAGAGAAGGCGAGGTTTCGAACTTTCATAGCTTTAAAACTTTTAATGGGGAAGATAGCTTTCAAATTGGGTCTGGATAACTTTTTCTCTCTCTGGAAAACTAGAGAGATTTGAAATAAGATGCGTAGGATTGTATTGTACTAAGTAAAACGGGAAAGAAATGTTGAACGCTGTGTCAAAGTCACGATGCCCTTGTTATTAATAGCATAGTTAAGATTTACGAGAATTGTGATTAAATACAATCAATAAACAGTTAGGTACATCTAAATTGTTGTTTGAAGTACAATTTAGATGACTCTAGCTATATTGTGCTAGCTAGGTACTTAGGTCGCAACGTAAACATGGTTTATTCCGCTTATTAAATTTAATATCTTTGATAACTGTAAGGAAAAGTTGTGCCTATAGATAAAGTTTGCAATAATCTATAATACTTAGATTGGTGAGAATAACCTATTTCGGATAAATTTATAAAACGAAATCTACTTTGTGTGCTTTATTCACGGCTTTGTTGTAATAATAAAATATGAAATGCAAAAAAGGACCATTCAGTAATACGTAAATTATGAAAAAAGTGTGAAAAATAAAATTAGGTTTAAAAAACAACGTTGGCGACGAAGCTATTTTCTGTTATTACAGAATGATTAAAAAGGCTTCATAATGTTTCCGATTAAAGTATACTTATATAAAAAATGTTTCACCGGTTTTACTACTAATTGAAGATAATTGTACCTGTATACACAACATAAAAAAATTACGCAAAGAAGCCACGTGAGCAGGGAAGTGACACGGCCGACAGCCGACAGCTGTGAACTGTCGACCTTCGCCGCAGACATTGATTTTATCCGGCACCAGCTAAAATTAATTTCATTTTATGAAGATTATTCCACTTATTACACAATCTAGTACGATAGGTACTTGTAGTCAACGTCACCATCGTATCCACGTTTAGGTGTCGTTTTATTACATCAGCCGTGGTGACATCATGGTGACACGACACAGCAGTCGAGTGCCAATAGCAACGAATTTATGCAAACAAAAAAACTGTTTCGGGTTAAACAACAAATATCGATCACCCTTTGTTCAGATTCAAAGAGATTGTCTGGCGATTTATGATAGTCTTGTAGCTACTGTAAAACGTGGAATTACACGACACAAGATTGCAAGCTATAAACCGTGGAGACAGCTTTAAGTATCGTCGCATTATGCCGTATCTACTTGCAACCTTGAATTGCTTTCTTCTATGGAAATGCGATTTCCCCATAAAACTCACACACCACCCACGCTTTCAAAATTTGGCAAACGCAGTGAACACGCGAGTTTAATCTACATTTATTTAAAAAAAGCTAGGTACCTCGTATATAGATAAAAAAGAAAAAATCTTTCTTTGACCGCCAAAACGTAGGCTTCCCGTCCGGTGTTCATCCGCTTTTTTACAATGGGGCGGCATGAAAAGAGGTAAAATAATACGTTGCATTATTTCCCTCTATTTTTCCTATCTACAGTTAATGCTCACTAAACTTATTGTTCTTCATTTTATGTTTCGCTAACAAATTTATAGGAAAAAATATTTATTGGTGTTGGAAACATTACATTTTGATCAGTTCATTTCTCACCATCTTCATACATAAAATTTTAAAGAATAAATAATAAATTGAGAATTAATTTTTCAGATGCCTTGTTAGCACTGAATTCGCTTCGCCACTCGAGGCATTGAAGTACTCGACAAACTGGGACTTTTTGAAAACAAAGCTGTCATTAGACCCAGCGAAATACTTGAAAATTTATTGAGTGAGGAGGTGAGAGTGATAGAGACTGATTTGTAATAAATATGACGCTGTTTATCGTGTACAAATGTACGATTAATTTTGATAGGAACAAAAAAAGACAAATTTATTTATCCAAGGACAAATATTTGAACACTTCATCCACATAATTTACTAGTATCTATTCACGGTTACGAGTATTTGGACAACCTTGTCACCCAAGATTAAAAAAGTCGTTTAAGAGGCATTTCAAAATGAGATGTATGATAATATGATGTGAAATATGAAACAAAGGATAAAATGTTATCCCCGACCGCTATTAACAGATTGCTATTACTAAACATCTCGTGTTTAAAAGAGCTGCTAAATGAGAAAAATTAATCTCACGCTACTCGTGGACATTACTCGTTTTGAATATACTAACTGTAAACTTATTATGGAATTCATAATAAACACAGTCTTATAACATATAACGATATTATAGTGTCTACATTGCATTGAACTATAGTATGCATTGTTTTCTCAGAAGAATATTGCATTTAAAACAAAATCCTAAGAATGTCGGGCACAAATTTTTTTTAAATTATATATTTAGCAGAAATTTTTAAATTGCATCAAGGTTTAGACTTATTTAACGGTGAATTATCAAACCATCGCTCCCACTGCTTGGTTAAGAATTGAATTATCGAGCAATGTCTACGTCATAGTATAGTAGTGTTCTTTCTTTGACCGCAGAGGGGTTGAGAAATGCCATGATATAACTTCTAAATTATTCAAATTTGATCTAACTTTGGAAGCTTAATGTAGTTGTCCAAATAAGCAAAGTTAGTGGACACTTGGTTCCACTTGGATGACAATGTTGTATTTACAAGATATTAACCCGTTTACACCTCAGGTATAGTATAGCCTTCATAAACCAAGATGGTATTGTACTAGCTGATTTAGCCAACAATTTAGGTACTTATAATGTTAGTGGTCAATACCGTAACGTTGCAACACTTGCAACCTAGGAACAAGGCACGTTTATCAGCGTAATAAGGAAATAGGTACGTTGTAAATAAATAAATTGTCTCGTTGAACTGCACAGTGATCCCAGAAAAACAGTTCTGCTGTGATTGCTATAGGATCGCCACGTTGTTTACAACTGCTAAAATGTCCGCTTAGACATTTTATTTCAAACAGCTTTTTAATAAAACTCTTTCATTTCATTTCACCCTAAGTCTCAACCCCCGCATTACGGAATTGCGTTCATTTGAGTATGTGATCAGTTCATAATTCGTGTTCATATCTGTGTGGGCAGAGGTGACTGAGTTTTATAGTCTGTATTGAATATAAGGCAAAAGGTCACACGTAATTAGTTCTCCAGTATGTAAATCATGGACGTCGTTTAACTCATACCTCAAGTTATAATCTTGGGTCATTTAAATGTAACTATCTCTTTCGACTTGCCATTGTTCTTGGTAGCTAAACCTATTCAAACTCATGTCTAATATTTCGAATAAAATACAATGGTAATAAATAACCAAAATAAAAACATGCACTTCTAAAGAAACTCTAGCGTGCATGTAAATAATCCAAATATAGAGAGACTTCTTAGATTTCTGTTAGACACGCATTTCCGGGTGAAATTCGTCACAGAAATAAATAGACAAAAATGTTGACTTCGTTCTCAAACGAAGATTTGTGGTTATGGAGAAAACATTTGAAAACAGACAAGCGACACACGCAAAGTCAAACATTTTTAATACTCAATTTTCATATTAAATTATAATGATAATTGCGACCACCACTTAGGTTATTAAACTTACTCGTTAACTTAATAATATGAACGTGCTTGTCTGTATCACCGAGATTTTTAATTTTACGAATGGATGATAAAATTAATCTCAAAGAGAGCACCTAAATGTACAGACTTAATTGTGAGATGTTCGAATTACCTTTTCTGTCTGACGTCAGTAGATTGCGTGGGCAATGTTCGGTACAGGGCACACCTAAGCAAATAACTTTAGTGTAATAAGACTCTATTTACGAGAATAGAAATAAGAAAGGCACAAATAGGTACCTACAAGATTTTTATATTATCAACATAACTAGATGTTACTGACGAATCAAATAATACTGCAGTACATGCACCCTAATGGCCTTTGTCCATCCGCAGTAAGCCTGCAACTAACATTAGCAACCATATACTATTCAGTTATTGCTTGCCTAAGAGTGCTAGTCTACTTAGTTTTTCAGGGAAGGAAAATTTGAGATGTACAATCAACGGAATCTGGAATAAGTACTAAAATCAAAGTGATTCAGAAGTTAATTTTAACGAGATGCATGAATAACGAAGGCGTTAAGAAAATTTAGTATTCATAAAACAAGAGAACGTAAAAATTATTTACTCGAACTGACGTTATTGGTCTATTGAGTGATTGTGTGTTTTGTATAGCGTCGTCGTCTTGTCACGCACCTGTATACTTCATATGCGATATATAGTAGAATTAGTCACCAATATGGACTGATCATACACGTTATCAGGGAGTTTATTGAGAACAGCTATGCGCTACGTCATTGCTAAGCGCTAAGTATCGAATTGTCTCCGGGACGAAAGGTTAAAGGCCTTTGTTTTTTGAATAGCAACGAATTTATTAGGCGATATTACTGTTACAAAAATGACTCAAAAACTCTTCATAATTAGCAAAGAGATATAAAAATAATCAAAAAGAAATGACTAATAAAAAAATGTAATATAATTTGATGTCGATTTTTTACTTAATACTTATACAGAATAAAGAAACCGCAAACCAAACACGAGAAAGAGGAGTAAGCTGTTACTTTAATCCCCGGGAAAGCCTGCTCGCTACACAGCCAGCACGTTCTAGGCCAGAGACACAGTTGCCGCGCGAAGTTCACGGACAAGTTGTTCAATCTTGAGTGTTTACATGATGTCGGGCGAAGATCTCGTTCGGGGTTACGCGAGAATAAGATAATTTTATAACTAGTTACGAAATAAAACCTGTTTTAAAGTAGTCAATTTTTAGCAGGAAAAACTTGATTCGGATGAGATGGCTGCATACCATAAAATTATACATCCAGTTACAAGGATTTTTTCGGTCAGAGTGTTGAACAACCTGAATCTGCAGTGAATTCTTCGGTATCATTGAAGAAATGGTCTTTTTTAAATAACAACAAGACTACTACCACGGCCACTAAATGACGTATAGAACATTATTACACAGTATCTTAGGCTGCTTTTAAAAAGACAGGAAATTAATTTTACAAACAGACCCCCACAAAAACGTGGAAGTCGTTTTCATTGTAAGCGCTGAAAGCAACCAACGTAACTGGTCAATGCGGGACTTATCGATTTTCTTTATACACATGAATAATAAAATTCATTGGTCACGTTAAATACCTGACGATCATGTTATGTTATTAAAAATGACGTTAAGTACACGTATCTAAGCATCATCTAGACGAGGGGCACCTTAAATTCACTCTTAATATATTTGTATTATCTACTATATGTAACAAACGTGTCGACGTTAAGTTAAACCGTCACTCCTGGTCCACACGAACGCCTTTGCGACAGATAAAAAAATTTAAAATGGGAAATAATAAAAAAGTAAAATTTTCAAACAAAATAATTACAAAATCATCCTTATAAAAAGAAACACTTGACTTTTATGAACGAATGATTCGTGACAGAGTACATTTTGGTGGTGGTCACAGAAAGAGAAAAAGTTAATGCGGTAGGTAGATACCTACCGTAGTTGCCCTGTCATTACAACTTTCAAAATGAAGCAAGCATTTGCAATCAACATGTATTCAATAATTATTGCAATAATCTCTTTGAAAGACATACTTTATTATGGAAATAAGAGAACAAACTATGTTGACCAAAGGGTTACTAACCTCACATACACTGCGAAGGAAAATATTTTTAATGCGTCACAGAAATTATTATAAGGCTAACTATGTAAAAACTTCTAAGTAACTCGAATGGTGTTCTATAGTTCCAAAAACATTTAGAAAATGTAGGTATATCGTACTATTTTCGTAAATACGTAGTTACCCTTTCCCTCAAATTGACATTTTGGAATGCAGTATTCGATAATTGAAAATCAATAGAATTTTAGCATTTTCACGTATTTTACTTAAATTTTAGTAGCTACAGTACAAGCTCAGAGTAAGAACCGCTCAGAGAAAGAACGAATTAAACTAATTCTTCAAAAAAGTCCCTTCATGGCTCATGCATGGTCAAATTAAAAACCGCTGAATATTCATGCATTGCCATCCATTCCACACACATGTAGCGATCTTGCGATCACTGACTGTTCAACGGAAGGTTCCATACAGGCATTTTCAAACGCAAATTCAAATGAATCAAATGCATCGAGTGCATTATTGCGCCGCACGTCAGTTTAAATTCTATTATTACAGTACTTTTGTGTGGTTCAATCTGCAGGTATTATGGCTTTTTCAGTAGAATTTTTAGTCGTACTTTTAGATACCTCATGTAAGTTTTTAGCCATTTTAATAGAATGATGAATATATTTGCTTGCTCAGCGAGCACAAAAACCCCATTAGAACAGTCAATATGGAACATGATTATTTTTGTTTTGAGGAAAACTAACTAAAAAAATTGTTGTTCGAGATAAAATCGTACGTAGACTATGAGTCTTGCAGTTAAAGAGGAAAGTTCTGATTCACAAAATGACTTACCTACTCATATTAGCCCGACCGCAAAAATATTATCATAGCTCCTGTATGATTTTGATTTAGTAAGTCAGATATCTAGACAGTTATCCCTAACGTAATTTCATGCCACCTGTAACAATGGTTAAAAGACAAGCAACCTAAATTTTGTAAATATGTAACTGATTACCACCAAGACTCGGGATCCTATCAGCAAGAGCAGCTGTGAAAAGGTAATTTTATTGTTAAAATTTAAATTTACATATAGGTAGGCTACATATTGCAGCTTTCAGTTATTCTGAGCTCAGTACCATTTAAAAATGTTTCACAAAAGTTAAAGTACTTCATTCTTAAAGCTTGTCTATGGAGTAGTTTATGCTGTCTATGGCACCTTCCAACTAGTTCTTATGCAGTAAGCAGCTACACTGCATTGTGTAATTAATATGAATAAAATAAGAACAAAGTAGGTCAATGCAAGGATGTGGGGTTAAAGCCAATTGCCAAATACTTGAAACTGGTTTACTTTAGCCACACAATACACATGATACTGTTCTATTAAGTCATCAAGGTTGGAATAAAAGAGAAAACTTGCTGAAAATTTGCCATGAATATAAAAGAGAAACAAGACTAATAAATATATTTTGTTCACTTCAGTTGCTATG
>DWBW01000289.1:0-11144 GCA_018231125.1 Spialia spio | reverse complement strand
CCCTTACGTGCGGGGTATTTCACACTTCGAAACTGGTAAAATGTCTGGTAAAATAAAACTAAAAAAATATATTATTATATTATGTACCTTATCATGCAAACTACGACCCAAAATCTGTTTGTAAGAGATCCAGTAAGTAGTTTTTTAATACGTCATAAATCTTAAACAGCAATTTACCTTTCATTTAATCAACTACGAAGTACGAACTACAAGAACTTGTATATAATGATGTTACTCGCTGCTACGGAATCCTTCACGGGCGAGTCCGACTCGCACTTTTTTTATAGATTTCCAGTGGAATACCTACCTAGGGTATACGTTTTTATGTTCAATGGGAGCGGAAAACGGCCGGCTTCCAAAATAGTTCGGATCGGACGTGACTTGATAGTTGTAGACATGGAAAGATTTAACGAAAATAACCAAGTAGGTAACTATTTTCTTTGACGAAAAAAATTGTTAAAATAAATTTTAAGTAAGTAGAAACTTTTTTAGTCTCCTTGCGGGTTAAGAAAGAAAAATTAATGTAATTACAGTACGTACGTATGGTTTTTAAACGTAATGTAATATAAAAAAAAATATTATGCACCTGAGCACTTAATAAATAAAGTCTGCAACAAAACAGTTATTCCAGTAATCTCAACTATTAATACCTACCAAAGCGCATACGAGAAGGGTTAAAAACCGCTATTGAAGTAAACAAAACATCTGGCGACGTAAACACGGAAGTGGGAGATAGGAAGAATAACTTTCATAATATACCTATCTATTGTATAATTTCTTAGTTGTAGAGTTAGTAGGCAAACAAGCGTGTCAACTTTAAACAAGAGAAATAATAATATTATGTGATATTTACCAATTAGCACCAATACGTACCTAGTACTACAACAACTCAATAATCAACTAGTAAATTTGAGTCGCCTATGCTATTATAGTCTGAACAAGCCACAGCCCAAGCGAATGCCAAGCACTTGGTCGTCTTAGCTATCTGTTTCTTCCGTGGTGGTAAACAGGAAGGACAGTGTTTCCTGCCCGTATGTTGCTATTATTAGACAAAGTAGGGTGGTATTGGCTCAGTAACACAGTACTTAGACATCTAACTAAGAAAGGGTAACGCGCTCACACTCTACTTACGCTTATTAATAAAAACTAGTAATCGCCTTGTGGTCAGAATTCGACCATAATTTATTTTAAAAAAGTCTGGCTGATGTCAAATAGCGACGTACAAATTCCGGTGTAAGTAAGTGACGTTTGGCGCCCATCCGGTGTCATGTCGCTGTGTGTATTAGGTGTCTGTTATATGAATAGTAGTGCTCGTGTGTGTTATTTAATTTCTGCACATCTTCGCCATATAAGCTTTTACTGTGGGGAGTTACAAAATCCTGCGTTCCGCGTAAGTACTTATCTTAAATAGCGTAGATGCAAAGTTTTCGATTCACGTGATTCATATGTCGTAGATGACACACGTACACACTATAAACAAACCCACGGAAGCTCTCAAAAGCTCTTCGCTGAAGCACCTTTGAAAATATTGAGAGTCTCGATCTACGTACATTATTCTATATCAATGGTCTCGATAGAATAATAGAATCATGCGCTTTTTCACAGAACATTAGTGCATAACTACTTTTTAAAATAAGTATTTAAAATAAGTATACTAGTATAAACATACAGTACCTAGAGTGCAATTTTGCAAATTGAATTACGAATTGAACGAATTGGTGGTAGATATAATAATATTACGATTTTTGTAATTAAATTAAATGACTAAAATACTTAATCAAAAATAATCTTCTTCCTCAACAAAGTAAATATTTACTAACAAACTATACATTATACCTACCTATGGAGGTTATGATGACCCAACTTGGGTCATAAAAAGGGCCAAAGAAAATACCTCATCTGCAGTGCTTCTTCCTCGCAATCCTATTTCCCGGCTCAAAATTGCGCCCTACTTCTGTCCCCTTCTATTCTTGTTATCATGTCGCAAACATTTTATAGTATGGTAATACAAAGTTTGCAAGTTATAACATTTGGCGGTGAGGCAGTGTTGTCATGGCGACCGCGTACTGGGCTGCAGCCTCCGTGACGCGAATGTCAAGATACGGATCGATGCGGTCTACTTTTTTGTATGGATACAGTCTTTGATCTTTGCCTTATCTCAGTCCTGAAAAACTGATACTCGCGGGCGGCCATATATTATAATTTTGTACTTAGTTCTTTTTTACTGCTCTCTCTAACTTGATATATTAGACTCTATGGAGACAGTTTGCGCCAGCAATAAAGCATACCTACCTCAGTACTTACTAAAAAATCATGTTCCAGTTTGCACATGCATCGTAAATCATTTTATACACATTAATTTTTCTATGAAAAAGCTTATTACGCATGATATTTTATTTCTTTATGATTTAATTACCAAAGTCACCACGGCTACCCACGGCTAACTTGATATCTTGATGAACTTGTAAAAATGTAACATCTATAAAATCGTGTTTACAGTTTAGGTCATCACCTATTTACGGCATGCTATATTAAGTTTAAGCAGACGAAGCGCCATATAACTTCAAACGGGCAAACCTCGTGTCATTCGTGTAAATCTAATTACGTCAACAGCCACAGCCAACAATAAAGTCTACGAGTTTCCACGTGCCATCCCGTTCCTCCTGCTTATGGTCGGAGATGTAGCTAATTAAGTCATAAAAAGCGGCGTTTCCTTGGCTGAAGTGTTATTTTGTGCCGGCAGAGCGCGCCGACGCCGAGTGAGTTATTATCCCATCCCCGCTTTTAATTATTCATGAGCTTTGCCGGACAAGTTTTAGCAAGTTCAGATCACCATCTGGCGCTCTTGAACAATCTGAACTGTGTGTAGTTTTTTTGTACGATTGCTCGTAATTGGTTTTACTCAAATTGGAGTGGGAACGGCAAGTTTTGTTGATTCCGTTTCTTTTCTAATTGAACGTTTTTTTGCAGATGTCGCCGCTCCCGAGCGCGCGCTACTGAAATGAGCACTGCGGCCTCCAGCCGCAATTATTCCTATGATGAGACCATACAGGTATGAAGAGCGATTTTCACTTAAATTCATAATTTGGAATCGAGTCAATGACGTTGAGTAGGTAACCTAATTTTTTTGTTGTTAAATTCTGCTAAAAATATCGTACCTACCTATTTATAATTAACTTCTTTTATAGGTTATCTTTATATATAAACTTAACTATATATTTACAGTTTTTATATATTATGACTGTTTCCATCAAGTTCAAAAGGCAACGTAAACGTTGTTAAATTGATAGGACTGAACGTCAACAATTCTCCGTTTCAATACTTTCACCGAATATCTTTTGAGTTTACGTTACTTACGCACAGATACTTCAGGCGCGATCGAAACTTTTGCTTGTGGCGAAACATGGACCATATTTTTATGGACGCAAAGTTTATTTTGGGTTGAAGCGTAGAGATAAAATTTCAGGTCGCCCGTAAACTCGATTACAGAAACGTGTCATCATTCAAATTTGGAGCTTATTATTGGCATAACAAGGTGGTATTTTCGGTGAGTTTCTGTTTTTGGGGTTCTGAACAAGTTTTTCAGGACAGGTCATAACGGCACATTAGCTGACACGGGCGCTCTTACCTTTATTAATGTGGTACAGGGCACGGCTCAAAGGCATTGCGAGTTTTCCTCGCAATTTCCGATGCTCTATGGAGGGTCAGAGGGCAGAGGGCACTTAACTACCTATTACTGCCCTCTAAGTTATATTCAGGCACGTTACTGTTGAAGGTGAGAAAATCTAATGGGTGTATTGTTTAAGTGGAAAAGGTAATAAATAGATCTACTGCCTTTTAAGAACAGGGATTTATGGGACAGTTCCTTGTTCACGCCTGTTTTCATTCTGCAATGGAAGACCATTTAAATGTACTATTATGTTCTATACGTATACTAGTAATTTTGGCCGGTATCGCCGTATAATTAGTAAATAGTATCAGGAATCAGAATATAGAATTCTCATTTTAATTTGAATCTCCTCTATTTTTAGTATCCTCATTTATATACTATAATAATTAAAGAGTATGTATGTAAATAATACATATGTATTGCTATTTATACTTAGATTGGACGAGGTAAGTTTTCAAATTATTGGGTTTTCTTAACCGGTTTATCTTAGTGGCACTTATTTCGCTACAATATCCCCCGGGCCGCGGCAATTTATCAGTGGGCGACCCACATTGCCTCGACATCTGCTAACTCCTCGCCACCCTCCTTATTGGACTAACATTACAACAGATTATTGTGAGCACTTCTGGTCTTGAGAAAATTTTCGTCTTAAATGCCGTACTCTTGATACATGATAGTAAGTATATACTTATTGAGTACTCTACGTAGATTTTCTAGAGCTCTTTAACTAGTTCAGTGGAGATGTACGTGAAACATTTTTTAAAACAGTGTTCTGACGGAATCGGTAGATAGGTAGGTTTACTAAAGTTTTTTAGCTCAAATATTAGATCACTTTATCAGTATTTAATTCAGTTGGATTAAGTTTATCAAAACTATCACTGAATTCAAGATTGAAAATAATCTTGACTTTTGTACACACAAGTTTACAGGAGTAAGTAGCTACGCCTACTAATAACTAATCACATACAACGAAATGAAAGTTACATAATTTAAAGTACAAAATATATTGAGTCCGCTTACCTTTCCCTTAAAATACGTCGTTTCCATCACAGCGTGACTTATTGAGGTCACATTTAGACTCTATTACGAAAATAAATGTGCCTATTCGATTGTTTATCGGGATCCCGAGGCAATATATTGCGATTTCGCTATCTGTATGTCCGAGATTGACTTGGTGAATCTGATCAACGGATAATTTCGGCTTCGATTCCGGCAAGGGTTGGGCGCTTAGAGTTCCACCTCCACAAGCAAGCTATAGAACGCTAGTAGACATAATTATAATGAAGAAGCAATGGACTGAAAAAGTCTCAATATTAGCGCAGTAATATTAAGTTTCTACCTTAGCGCATTTCTATGTAGAATTGGATAGTACCTAAGCATGTTACACGTCTAATGTTTTCTTATAACCTATGCTTATAACTACGTTCTCTGAGGTTAGGCGTAATGTGGACCAGAGCGCATTATAGAGGCGCGGGCCAGAAAATCGAATTTTCCGGTTTATGCGTGCATTCTGTGCCTTTGAGCCTTTGTTGGGTTTTTCAGAGCGTGTCGCATACACAAACATTGTGATGTAATTCGCTTTAATACCTTGGCAGCGGGCCGTCTTTTTGGGGCGGAAATGGATTTAAATAAGGAGCTTGGGTCAGTTTTTTTAAATGATGAATATAAGTACATAATTGGGTTATAAATATCCACGATTGTTTAAAGAAAGCTCAGGGGACTAGAAAATAAATTGTTTTGCAGTTTTCACGTATATTGCGGAGATTATTACTGGATGCAACACAAAAATGCAACATTAGAACAACGATGAAGTTAGTCAATTTTATACACACAAATTAGAAACCATGACATGATATTGTGTTACTAATTAATTTATACATCTAATTTAAATCACTTTTCTGATTTAAACAATCAATGCGCTAGTTTCCAAAATAAGTAAAACCGGTGCTTTGTTTATTTTAAACAATTCTCGTACTTAGTATAAAGTACATACCTGCTTTACATCGATGTGTATGTGTAGAATGCGTGTAGAGTTTGTGCATATTGCTCGAGGAATGCAAAATTAATGTTTAGAACTGCTTTTGTATGCTGTTTTACGAGACGTTGTTGCACGCTTTGTGTTGAATTTCACTGAGACGGTCTGAAAGAACTTTTAGCAAGCTTAAGTTCAGTTTAGTTTTAATTTAATGTACTTATACCTACAAAAAATGTTCATGTTAAAGTAAAATAATTTAGCTATTCATACTACTAATTTTAATTACCTATATTTTGAAGAGAGATACCTATGTCTCAGCCCTTCAAAAAGAATGCGGAATTTTTGCTATGTCTAGTAAGTTACTACTCAATTAGGTTGCCTGTACCTGCCTATAGACAAAAAACAAGTCTGAATCATTGCCTTGGAGCTAGCCTGTAGAAAATTAAGTACTTAATTAGGAAGCTTGAGTTTGGTTGTTAACTATCAAAGTTATCCGGACCTTACAGCGACAATTATGTTTCCCAGTGGCCATTCATTCCGTTTCAGCGAGGCTTCCTGAATCGCTAAGCGCTCGTAAACCTGTCTCGGCGGGAATTAATCTTTCGCAAAATTTAAATGGAGAATCCCACTGACTTATGCTAGAGCCCTGTTACGGCTTCTACTTTGACCAGGATATTTGATACATATTTTACGAATTCTGAACTCAGAAGGCAATATTGAGTGCAGAACTACAGAGTAATGTTGTACAAAGTAAAATTGATGGTTGGATCTAGATACATTATTTCAACTCATAAAGTTACGAGTAAGTAGTAACTTACCTAACCTAAGCAGTAAAGTTCTAACGATACCATAAATCATTCATCTCAAGGTTTTAGCTAAGTGTGAAAAGAAGTTACGGTTTTTAATTCTTAATTTTTCTGCATTTTTAGTTATAAATAGTTATAGTTATCTACTAATGTAAAGGGTATCTATTTATAAAAATCTCTTTAAAAAAAATGTGAAACTTTTCTTTGACTGATAGGTGTTTTATAATTATAATAAATGGCAATAATTTAAATGGTCAATTATAAATAACCACTTTGGTTTGTAAAATATTTCAATGAGAATCAATTTTCGTTATTTGACTACATAATAATTATATTTTTTTATTTTAAATTGTCGATTTTGAAAACTGATAAATAGTGTGCCATCTAGTATCGAGTAGCGGTAATAAAGGAAAGTGCCTAACCATATTTTGGCAAAGCGTTTAACTAGAGGGCGGGCATGAATTTTATATGCCCCCTTTTGTTTTCTCTTAACGACAAGAAAATTCATAATAACTACAAACGTACAGAGCACATACAAAATCACTTTAAAATTTATTCAAATATCCGGTTTTTTTAGTAGGTATCACGTAAAACTTGTAAAATTAAAATCTTCTCAAATTAAATTTGGACCTTATACATAGTTACAAAAATCAGAGAATTAAAAAGATCAAAGATTAATCTTCGACTGCCATTATCGTGCAGAATAATAGTGACTGAAAATTGAACGAAAATTACGCAATAATGTAATATTGCGTCTGCTGTTATCAGCAATGTATCCCGGTTATCCCATAGCGATATTATCCCGAAGCCATTTCTCGTCGTTCAATGACCATTTGTCGTAATTAACAGGCGAAAGTTAATCTACCCTCCCCGCTTCCTCCATCCCTGGACACGTAGCAAATAGGACGTAAACAGATGGTCAATTTGACATGAAACGTTTTAATTGATGCATGGTATTGAGGTTTTGATATGAGTACCTATGTAAATAAAAACATATCGGTGAATCTGTTGTAAAAAACCTACAAAACCTAAGTCCTATTTATTCTTAGTAGGTAAATAGGTGCCTACGTATGTTTCTGATTCCTTGAAGTCCACGAAAGGTTCTTAAGGATTACAACAACGGTTTTCTGTTCCCGTACGAAACTTTTAACGAGGTAACCTCTCTTACGTATTAGCTAGTAGGTATTGTAATAAAATTCAATGTTATATTAGATACATACACCTAGTTGCATTATTTATATATTTTTCCGAGAGGCAGGAGTCTAGAATTCTAATTTATGTATCCAGTCTAGTATGGAATATCTGAAAATTCTTATATATATTTATATAATTTAATAGGTAGGTACCTACATTTTTCCTATGAATGTAAAATTTTTAGAATTTTTTTTTGAAAAACTGGCTCGAAATTTTATTTATGATGTTAAGGCGCTAATTTAAAATACTTATGTAGACACCTAAAGCATATTAAGTGGTCGGTCGGAAATGAAATTAAATGGGCGAGCGACACTGGCCAAATTTCATGCTTATTTCCGTGCTTAGGGCGCGTTAGCTTAAAAGTTTTGGTTATTTATGAGTACATTATGTCCATTACACCTTCTTGGAATTTTAATGCAGTGTATAGACTAGTAGACAGCTTATAGACTGGTAGAAATTAGACAAAAAGCTGCTGTGAAGTAGGTAAGTAAGTAGGTACTTACCTATTTGTGACTTTTGCACAATGATAGGTTAAGTACTTAAAATTAAATGCGTTATTTCCAAATAAGCCATTTTGTATTGCGTTTGTATAATTAATAATCAAAGGAAAAGAGTAAAAATTAAATTAGGTAGGTTCCTTCCTATATTTTCTTTTAACAGTGATTTAGTATAATAAATGTAGGTAGGTTAGGTACGATAACACTGATGTTACAACTTCAGCACTCAGCAGTCATTTCAATCTGCCCTAAATCGTACCTAATCGTTAGGTACCTATAGAAAATAAAAAGTAAGTATTTAGTCCAGTAACATAAACATTATGCAAAAATTCTAAAAGCTACGTCTACGCGGTACATTTTGTACAAACTGCAACCACTGTCCGCATAGGCTCGCATATTCTATGTCGGGTGTCGCGCCGTCCTAAATCACGTGAAGCTGCCGCACAACAGCCGCCGAGTTCGGCCTCTGTTGCATAAACGTTATCGTGCTACATGCGACTGAAACCATGCGCTCACATGCGACAGTAGGCATGCATGCGTGCTGCCATATGCGACTGAAGGCATGCACTGAACTTCAGCGAAGGTCGGCGTTGTGACTCTTGAACCCTGAATTGCGATTTGCGATGATAACACAATGCATCGTGTTCGATGAATATTATCTCATATTTCTCATTTTAGGCATGTTGTTTAATACTTTGTTTTGACCGCAGTTATCTGGCATCTGATCTATAGACTATTCGTATAATCCGCGGTTAGGCGGTATAGACTGTATTTAATACTAATAATGGTTTATTATACCTAATAATGGTTTACTTAAACATTGTTTTGGTTTAAAAGTCGGCTTAATTTTTTTCTTAAATTCTCAATAGGATGATTTGAACGCGTATGTGGTGTCGAGGTAGGGCAAAAGTCAAAGAAACTGTAGACGTTCAGTTAACTAAACTTAACTACCTAAATTTGTTTCCGTTAGCGTTGTACGTGTTTTACTATTTACTTTGAAAAAGTTGTTTGTTGCTCAAAGTGCTATCGCTATTTATCTTTGCCTTTCTAATATCTGCCAAGAAGATTAAATGAAGGGTTTGTGAAAAGAGTTGAAGAATTTTTCGTCCTTTCTGAAACTTATTTAATGTTTTTTAGTGTCTTATGTAAAGTAACGTTATTTATAAGTTTTTTTACTAGTTTTAGAGTTTGGTTTCAAAAGAACTTTAAAAAATTATTGAATTCATGTTAAATTAATAAGAGTGAAAATGTTTTACTTCTAATTTGTATCTACGCTTGTCATTAAGTCAAAAAAGTATCTGAAATAAAAAGAAATATCTACAATTTTTTTACTCACAAAGCTATTTATCCAATACGTTAAATGTTACGGCCGCAAAATATTTCTGTAATCAGAAAAAGAGGCGAAAACAAAAATTCGTAGCAGAGTGGACGCGGTGCGCGCCGGTGGTGTGGCTCATAAATTGCTTGGGTTTGATTAAGGCGGTTGCAGTGCAGCCCTCGCGCGGTGCAACGCTGCATCTTTGACTACAGGGTGTTACTGTTAGTCTTAGATAATAATAATAAAAAATATAAAAATAATGTTTTTCATACACTTAATCATGCTTGGTAGCAGAGGAAATGCCTCTAGCTATATGAATGTCTGGAGATGTGGAGACAACCAAGTACGTACTCGTAGGTTCGCGGCACAGATGTGGTCCGAGCCAAATACCAAGTTATTTAGGTACTACTTATTCAAAAAAAGTAGAATAGAACTTACCATTTTACGGTTCAGAAGTTGAATTTTTTTGGCGTAGCTAGGTATATGAAACCTATTGTTGATGAGAGCGGTCCACTAAGTGGCAGCTAGTAACACTGGTAATCATACCTTAAAAAAGTGTATTTAGGCACTTAAATTTAAATTTGTACTACAATATTTTTGTTTTGTTAAATTTTATTGTATAAGTCGTATAGGCACCGGTATACGTCTTCCATTTGCAATATTTCGCGATAAATAAAATAAAATTATAGTCCGATATACTTCTTCCTTCTTTTATTTCGCACCCGCGCACCATCGCTTACACCTATGATAATATTTAGGGTGATGTCAAAAAAGGCTTTCGATATTTAAATTACATTTGTACACGCTGTATATCCACACATTGCCTCCTCTTTCGGGATTACAATTGTAAGAAGGGGATCGTTTATTTCCTTTCTATGCCTATGGTTCTCAAACATCACAGTAATATTTGTTATAGGTTCGCGTATTTTTTTAGTGCAACTGCAAAATTTCCTCAGTGCATACGTACCTACTCTTCAGAGGTAGTTATAGATACCAAATAACGGTAGATGTACTAAATTTGATTTCATTTTAATATACCTTATTGTAAAAATGAAGATAAAATGAAATTAAGTACCTCACAACAGTACAATATATTGTCAAAATTAAATATCTTTAAGTTTATTGAACAGTCAAAATGCTACATATTAGCATTAAAATTCAAACTGTGCACAACATAGTGTAGTGCAATGTAAATAAATAAAGTAAGTTCCAATAGAAACAAAAAGTTTGAGAACTGCATGTCAATCGTGTGAATAATCGCAGCGAGCTATGTCGGGATTTGATGAAAGAATCGGGGAAGTCCTGGAGGGCGCGAGGTGACGTCACCGGCACTCGCAAACTGAGACATGACGGTACCACTTTCTTTCATTGTTAAGAAGTGCCAATGAAGCGGAATTTAATTTGTCATGAAAGTAGTGTCGTGAAATTACTTACATTACCAATTTCACGTGTAAATTGACATTTTCATGATGCATTAGTGTCGTAATGTTAATCTCGCTTTAGGGCTTGTTGCACAATCTTCAAGTAAGCCTGAAATAAGTTATTCGTTGGTTGACATTTCGTGTATGTAAAATGTCAATTTAACTAGTAAATTGACTATTCAGGACTTTAAGATTGTGCAACTAGTCTTTTCGATAGACTTGTACCAATAGTACCTACACAACAGATACGATTTATACGAGTA
>DWBW01000288.1:0-11148 GCA_018231125.1 Spialia spio | reverse complement strand
CTTTTCCTTCTATGAAATGCTTGAACTTTGTCAACAGCTGATCGTTTAAATATTACGTGAGGTCTGCCAGCAGAACCATCGGTGGGAATTTGGTTGGAGGGCTCGATCCAAAACTCTCCATTTTCTGTCCGTAACAAGCCAGCCTGTTACAAAAATGGTTTAAATAAATCATTTTTATCAAAATGAATGCGGATATATTATAAAATTGTTCGTAGTTTATAATCTCTAGTAACTACCTCACTTAAAATAGTTACTTTGTGGCTAAATCATTTATTTTATTATTTGCAAAAGCAAATGTTCCTAAGCTTATGGCTAAATGGCAAGTCTATTGCGTGTCAAACTGGTCTCGGAGCCAGTGGGTCAACAAATCTTACGCCTGTTTGCTTGTAACGTTAGATAAATTGATTGATAACGGAGTGGATGTGGTTTTGAGTGAAATTTAATGGAAACTGTTCCATCCGGATGATATCTCGCACTGCTTACTGATCCAGGTGATTGCAGTGAGTTATATTAGCTAGGCGGCTTAATCTTAAACAGGCCACATTGCAATGTGTCGATAATAATCTCGCAATAAATTTTGAACATCAGAATTATTGATCAAATTACGACTGACGATAAAAGATCAAATCTTTATGAAACCACAAACATGACTGTAATTTATTCATGAACGCATGGACTTACTTAGCAGGAGAGTCGTTAAGTAATTAGGTACACATCTATTTGAATTATCTACCGCATATATACTCGTGGCGTATTAATATTAGGTTGAGCGACCGGCCAGCCTGTATGTCGCCGGCCTTGCAATATAGAAGGCCGATCGCAAATGTCGTACACCCGCATTACACTGTTGTTCATTCAATACTACCTCATACCTGCTTCATTAGGACAACATTAAATTTAATATGCAATGATAGATAACAAGTAAAATATAAATATTTCTTCTCTGCAAATTTTGATAAAAAGTTGTGTGTGCTTGGCTCACTGGACGAATTAGAAATGTGACACGGCAATAGGCACAGTCACTTTCACGTCACTTTTTATACCGAAACAAGCGTTTTATATAGTGAATTTACTTTAAGTCCAGAATAATTATTTCATTGAACCAAATGTTTTATAGGTAAGTAATTTTTATATGAATAAGAAAGCGTGCTTTTACGTGAAAGTATTTGAGGTATCTTAGAGGCCTTGTGTAAAAGTGAGCGCCAGCCCGTAGTCAAACAATGGAGCACTCGAAGTGTCATCTGGCGCCGACTACCGGTCAAGTGGCGCGTTCGCCGTCAAGTGCTTGCGTTCTTCAAGCTACGATCACTCAAGCTTTTCGCTTGTGATTTTAAATGTATTCTTTAACGTGTTCATATTCTTGTTATTTTTAGACATACCGAGAAAACATTTAACAGAAGACATTAAAGAAGTAAATACGGAGGTTAATACGAGTAACTAAGATATTTTACTGACTTATAAAATATCGTAGTCGCAATGGCGAAGTGATTAACGGTTTAACTTTTTTTTAATTATTCAGTTTACCATTTAATGTTTTCTTGCGTAAATTGGTTCAAAATAAACGTTGATTATAATAATTAAGAATAAATATTGATATAGGAGTAAATTTCATAGACGATTAATTTTTTTTTATTTTAAAATAAATGCATATTTAAAGTTTAAAATAAATATTGTTTATAAGAAATAAATATTACCTTCATGTTTTCTACCTTATACCGCTCTTATTTGGGGCTTCCGAAATGCTAGGGGAACAAGCAAATTTTGATTTTAATTGTACAACATGCAATATTGCCAAGAGAATATAAAATCCTACAAAATCGCCACCGCTTATGATTCTGTACTATAAATCCCAAATCGCGGCGTTGTTGTTTGATTAGCGCGTATCTATTGCATGGTTTTTGTATGGGGACATCCTTTATTTTTTAACTTTATTTTACTTTTAAACTTTTTTATATAGCCAGTGTAACAATTCATTTGTTGTGCAAGTTTCAAATATCCACTTATCATGGTTCAGACAACAATTAAAGAAACATTTTTTTGTATGGGGACTCCCCCCTATAAAATAGAGGCTTTTTTTTTCGGATTTTTTCCTAAGGTTACATAATATCCTAGCTATATTTTTGATCTATATGGCAGTCAGTCAGTCAGTGGAAAATTTGCGACTTTTGGACCCTCATATCTTTGTAATCTTAATGAGCTTGGTAATTAAATTTGGGATTGTAGTTGTAAAGTTATTAGTAATTTATCAGGAGATTGTTATCACTGAACTCAATGAAAGTATTGAAATAACTTTGGCTGTGTTAAGGAACTTTTATATCTACTTTAGTATATTATTGCCTAAGCAAAAAATAATAAGTAATAATATACAACATGCTTATATTTCTTATCATTAAATTAGCCGTGCAAAAAGTTATCAAGATCATGTCGGGTTCATGAATTTTTAAAGTTCAAAAGAAAAATTAGGCGGCATTATAATAACCGCTTAATATTAAAAATGCACAAAAAATGGTAATTTAAAAAATATTTCCAAGAAATGCTTACGTTTTGCATATTTTGTGGACAGTAATTCTAACCTGACAGTCTTAACCTTACGAGGAATTCTCAAACGCTTCGTATTAATATTTATTAAATAGACTAATTTTTGACTAAGAATTCTTTTTAAATTTAAAATGGTTTACCTACTCAACACCTTAGTTGAAAATACCATTAATAACGAACCAAATTTTATACTTATACATACTTAGATAGTGTAGATAAGTAGGTAGGTACCTGTACCTACCTACCTATCTACACTATATCTGAATAAACTTTGTACTCGTAACTCTTCTCTATACATAATGTAATTAAATAAATATTAGGCACAACGTGAATATCTAACACAAACTAATTTGCAAGACAGAGTACCTTTTTAGGTTTCTTAAGGCCGCGCTCAGTTTAGACGCGCTTCGCACGAATTTCACGCGTGTGTACACGTACGAAAAATCCTGACATTAGTGCTCTAGCAGATGGGAGTGCTCAGACTGCATGCGAACGCAAATTAGTGCCTTGTCATCGTGTTCTGAAGTTCGTGCGAAAACGCGTTCAAACTGAGTGCGGCCTAACTACCTTTTCTGGTTTTGTTCAACATCGACCTCGGCTTTTTTTTTGCAATCATGTAGGATCCATCCATCTTATTTATTTTATAATTTGTTAATAATACTGAGTTACCCCACTGTCTCTCTGTCCGTCTCTCTGTTACCAGAAATAGTTAAACAATTGAAATATGTATTGATAGTTGATATAATAACATAACTAGTTAATGAGTTCGTCTACATTTCGCAGAACGATAAATAAAATAACCAATGCACGCATCATAAAAATAAATGAGCGTTTATGCTTGAGTTTTGTATAAGCATGCCTTTACACACAATTATCTTTAATGCAGACAGGTTCTGCAGCATGCCCATCTATTTCTCTAAGTTAATAAAATTCCGTTAAAGATTCCTGTTTGTAGTTTTGCCATCTTTGACTTTAGAGATCTTTTTAAACTTTCTATGTATTAGGTGTACAGCAATATAAATAACGCCTGTAGATTTCATACTGATACTAAATCGTAAGCCTCGTGATAACTTTTTGTTAGACTGGTCAATTGAAAAAAACCTCTTGATTGTTTAAATATGTCATAGGATGAATTATAAGGAAGACATACTACATAAGAAAATACCATTGCCAAAAAGTAAATCCGCGTTGTAAAATATCTAAAAACTAAAGACGTTTGCACAATTAGATAGGTACCTACGTATTTTTTTAAACTAACTATATATTTTAGCACAACATGGACCTGTTTTTTTCTGTGGTTTGGACCAATTGTTGCTTAACGGTCCATAAACACTAGCGTCTAGAAAGATACTCGTAATGATGAATAATTAATGAGTTACAACTTACAAGTAGGTACGATCACGGACAGACATGTGATAAAATGTAATGAATGACTTACAAGTCCATCGCAGGCAGATATGGCGACCCTGGAGAGGGGCTGGCCGCGCACGGAGCCCGTGTAGTGGCAGGCGGTGGCGGCCGGCCGCAGCCGGTCCCGCGTGCGCCCGCTCGCGCTGTGCCGCTCCACTACCAGCGCTGGCGTCATGAAAGTCGCTGACGGCCTGTACACAGTCATGTAACTTTAATATAACTATTGTAATAACTCACGTACACAGATAATAAGCTTAAAGGTATTAGATTGGAAATAAGTAGGTATCAGTGTTTGTTTTCGGATAAGGATGAATGTTTATTTAGTAGGTAGGTACTAGATGCTGCTAGGTATCAAATGAAATGAAAATGAATAAAAATTATGTAGGTTAGCTAGGTACTTATCTCTCCATTAAAATACAGTGAAAATAAAAGAATTCTAATAACCAATACATTATACAGGAGAAAAATTTATTACTTGCGTAAAAATGTCACAATAATTGCCTTGCGTAATTGCTCAAACGTTATATAAAGAATGAATTATTTTTGGTCTTTTCAATAAATATATTTTAAGTGAAAGCACCTAACGTTTTATAGCCGAAATAGCTTTTAGAAGAGGAATTTGGAATGCGCTTTTAATTGGCACAAAATTTTAAGTACCTATATTTACCTATTCCCAGTATTTTAAAAAGAAAGTAACGTTTTTGTGGACCAAGACCATCGAGTAAATCGCATCAGAATTCCACGCAAATTTCCCTTCATTTGTTTTCAAGTACCTAGGTATACGCATAAATTAATCACTCGAGATAAGTGGTTTTTAACTTTTATGCTGAAATAAAAATAGCCTTTAATCAATACCCTTTAAATTAGAACGAAAAATATTCATGTGATGAACAACCCTTTAAAACATCCCCCTCTACGTTGGGGTGTTGTACACCAAAAGAAATAGCGAAACTTATGGACCAGGATTACTTGTTCACTACGGAACTCCGAATAGGAATATTGTAGGCGAATAAATCATAATGCCAGATGTTTCTTTTACCCAGTTATCTTATAGAATTCCATTTGGAGTGTGTATTATTTTATTTATAGTTAAATCGTAAAATTTAAATTTGGCCTTGTAGAAACACGAAGGTTTTTAATTTCATCGTCGAACTTTGAAATATATTAGCAGGTAGCTATAAATTGTGGTTAAACGCATATCGGCTAAGGAATCTGTCCACTATGGCGTCGAACATAAAAAGTAGATTTCGAGTTAGCACGGTCAAGATTTATCGAGTAAGTAATGCCACAGCCGGTTTTAGATGCAGGCCAGAAAACTCAGAACGTAACAATTTATTAACCACAGCAGAAAAGGAAAAGATAACATTGCAGTTTCATTGTCTGGCTTGTAAGTAACAAGGCCTCGCGAACATAAATTGATTGGAAAAAACAAAAGCAATTTATTCTTTAATACCTACTGTTAGAGAATGAAATATATGCTTTGGTTTAATTTTATTTTATAGTTTAAAATTTATATTACTTATTAAACTACTTTGTTACGAATTAATTACCTCCTTGGCCACTTTCTATCCAATGTTTTATTAATTTTGACATGAAGAAGTATAAAATAGAGTTTAAAGGCAAGAAAAGTGTATGTCAGAGAATAATAAGAAAATATTGATGGAAAATATGGTTTGGACACAGAAATAAAATATAAATGGTATTATTGAACTAAAATGGATTTTATTTTCATACTACGTTGCAAAGTTATTCTAGGTACAGGATTGCAGTTATTTCTACTGCATTACAAAGTCATCCTAAGGTCAGGATTGCAGCATTTTATGTAGGAGGTTAAACATTATTTCTGGGATTCTTAAATACTGGAGGAGTAGCTATTACAAACATAGGTAGGTAGTTGCTATTTACAAGTGTTGTGACTTCCTACTATTTATGTAGTCTACAGTATGCATTGCATACATAAATATGAACTCGTAAGTAAATAGGCGCTACATCGTAAAACCAGTTTGCTGCTTGCAATCTTCGTGGACAACTCAACCTTGGGTAAGGTGAGCTGTCGATCGGCAAGCAAACAGTTCGAGTGGCGGCTAAGCACACAGATAAGACTCATTACGGCAATTAGTATAAGTAAATACGACCGACCCAGATAGGCCGAAAGACGCTAATGCTGGGACGAAGTATTGACACAAGTGTGGATACACGCGCAGCGTGTCGCTACCTCTCTTGTCTACCTCTCTCCCAGACGCCCGACGCTCGACGCCGACGCCTGACGATTGATTGCTCCTCAACGCCCATTCTTCAAGCACTTAACGAGTAAGAGATGTTTCTATGAAACAATTAACGTTTATGGCAGGGGGCCAAGTAAATACTCCACTCTCTTATTTTGAGATTTTTTGTAGTTTCGAGTACATAGGTACCTACGATGTAGAAAAACGCAAATAAAATTGCACTAGTGCATTGATATAAAAAACTGAGACTTCATTTTTGGTAGTGACTATTAGGCCTTACACTTCTATATTTTTGGGTTTTGTATATTTAAAGACCGGTTTATGTAGGTATATTAAACATCAATGTAGGCAAATTTTACGATTGTACTCATACTACCTCAGTATTGATAGATACTTAGATATAGGTATTACGGTGGTTAAAGACCAATTACTTTAGGTATATTATATTGCTTAGTAAACAACAAAATAGCTACCTACAGCATACCTATAGGTACCTATATTGTTAACAAGCAGTACTGTATGTATATTGCGGTTTGAGTAGATTACAAAATGCAAATTCTTTATTTTATTGGCCTTTTTATGAGTATCTTGAACTTGAAGCCTGGAGGCTTGTCATGAACCTACTTAGGTTGAATGGTGGTTTTACTCGGTCATATTTTAATATGGGAGCATTTATCAAGTGCAAATTCCGATGTGACATAAAAAGGGCATAAAACATAAAACTTTGCCATAAAGAGTCTGGTCGGCATCAAATCGTGTCACTCACAGTTATCGCATTCCTTAATTTGAGTTGGTGTTGATATAACTACACATCATGTAGTAGTTATATATTTTGGAATATAATATATACTTTAATTAAGATATTTATGATTTGCAAACATATTATAAGAGTCTGATGTATAATATTTAGCACTTTAGCACTTGTCCACGAGCCAATAACATCAAACTGCAACTCTGTGAACTAACTGTTAATAGTCTTAATACTTGTCTACAAAAGATAATTACACTATGATATGTGATAATAACATCCGCGAAATTATTACTCGGCGAGACGTAACCAATATATTTGTGTGAAATATGCCTAAGACCGAAATAATTACAGAAATATGAATTGTTATGTAAATTATTTTAAGCCTAACGACTTGGCACAAATAACCTATCTGGTGCGGCGCAGCGACCGCTATGTCGGCCCCGCACTGCTATTGCGAAAATTTATTATCGATGGCGCCAATATACCCACCATGTTACTATTATTAAACGGTCTTTACTCAATAAGTGTTGCTGAAAATGTGTATGGATGACATGGATGTGAAGATCTTTGCGTTCAAAATAATGCTACTTTTATCCTTCTTTGATCAAAAAATCATTTTCATCCAAAATTGCTGCAATTAAACTTTTTTGTATTCGACTCTACACAGCGCGTCAGTATAGAGTCGACTGTAGAGCGATTAATGTTATTATACGGCATACATTATCATATTTCTATATTCTTATCGGGTGTTTTTCGAATCTTTCGTGTTTGAATTTAATAATGTATTGTATTTGTAAGTTGTAAGCCAAAATGGCAAGTTTTTTGCAAGTTATTGTAGATAAGCATATTATTATCGTCATGCATATCTTTTTGTAAAATATGTACCCTAAGTACATATAGGTATACCTATGTTAGAGTTACGTCTCGTATGAGTTGTGCCAGAGTTACATAACATAATAAGTATTATAGAATTATATTTTAGTAAGCAAACTAAATTAATCACTTAGTAATTATTAGCCGCTTAGAGTAGGATACCAAGGAGTACGTTCTATTGCAATAAAGGTTGCTTAATTAGAAGTAGCACGTAGTTGGTTACCGATTATGGTACTTGCAATTTGAGTTGAAATTAAGTTTTAGAATAAAATATTCAATAGTAATCAACTAAAGTTGTCTATTTTATTGATGACAGCTTATATTTAGGCGTGTACCTGGCATATACTACATACTTCTAAATTTTAATGATTAGTGCCAGCAATAATATATCATTATCATAAAAAAATTGGTACAGGTTCATCGAAACTTGGTCTACAACTAGTTACCTTTTTGACACGTCAATAACTTAAAGATAGCTCAGTCAGTAATAAAACATGCATTAAATTACTTATTTAAAAAAGAGGTAGAACAATTGGTAAAATATTAAATTCCATTCGACTTTCCTTCTGTCAGCTCAGTAGGTACAAACAAAAAACTTTTATGAATAATTTGTGTTTGTCGTCTCCGTTGTGCAATGCAATATTGCAAATTTCATTGCACATTGTTTTTATAATAATTGCAACATAAATATGTATGAATTGAGCTTCAAAAGCACAAGCCTTTCAGGTCACTCAGTTTTTGTTTCTCCCTCATAAAAATGCATGAACCCTGCCTCTTCTTTGGGAGTACCCACCTAGAAAGCGAAATTCGATGACAGATTCTCATAGCCTTGTAAGAATGTTAAATAAACGTTTATGTTATAAGTATGATTATTAAATTATTTCGACAAATGTAGACATTCAGGGACATTAAAATATAATAATAATAAAATGTATTTTTTTACATTTGAGTTGACATCAAGAAGGGTCTGTTCTTAATGTTCTTGTACATACATAATATAATATACCCATATTATATGAGTATATATATATATTACACACATATGAGTCTATTTTATATTTTTTTCTGCATATATTATGTAGGCGCTTACTCGTAGGTACATTCATACTCGTAACTCTTTCAATTCACGGTATTACAGGTAGGGTGGTTCCCAGTAAATGATTTTAATGTAGGCTTTGATATAGAATCGTCAGAAGTACATACGTTCCTACTGGGAAGCTCTTCATAAACCCATAGTAAAAATTGAAGAAGAGTTTTGGACTTCGAAATTCTTCATAGTACGGTCACGTGTCTATTTAAGTGTATCATATATGATAGGTATTGAATGCGTAAAAAAGTGCACGAACAGTTTCTTAGTAGCCATGCGTGGTGTTCACACGAGTGCGAGTGATAGCGGCGGTTCCGAGAAGCGATTGCAGGCGAAAAGGCGTCGTACTTCCGCGGTTCGCCTCTTTGATGCGATGCAACGGCCCACTGGCGACTCACCGTAACGTATGAATGTAGGAACACTACTAAATGCAAACCTGAGGGCGCCTTGTCTTGCACCAAGCATCAAACATATTTAAGCAACTTTAACAACATTATAAAACAATTTTTCAAAACCGTGTAGGAATACCATCAGGAAACCATATTTATCTAATTTTATACTATAGGTAGGTACCTATTTTGATAGCGCTGGCACTAATGAATAAAAAATTTGGCCTAATGATACTAAAAACTCATGATGTGTTTTTTCCAGCGTTAAAGAGCGCGCTGTGATACATCCGTTAATTAATCATTTGCGCCTCTGCATCGCTGCATTGTGCTAAATTACATATGAATGCACCCCAGGCGTAGTGGGTGTTCGACTGCTCGACCTATTTACAAAGAATAATGGAGGCCCAACCTTAATGATTGGCTTTTGAGAATTCAGTCATGTCAAAAATTAAAATTAAATAGGTATTAATATTCGGACACGCAGTTAGGTACCACAGGCGCCGGCAAACAGCTCCGATGCAAGATAATGTTGATAGTATCTTTTCATTCATTATTGCGTTATCGACAGCGGGAATGCTGTTCTGACTCCAGATTTGGAATTCATTATATCTAACTTTAGATAAACTAAGTGCTAGCCTAACTTCGACTAAATGATATAATTAAAGATTTCATTTATGTAGTAAAATAACACTATGTTGTTTGTTCTTCGGTTTCATCATTAATATGACGTTTCCCTATTCGTGTATGATATCATAGCTAGTAGATAGGTAGTTAAGTATTTACTTTATCTATAAATACAACGTAATCTGCAAATTTAAAAATCCAATTTTTACCATAACACCGTTCACAACGATCATAAATTTAATCTCACCCCGCTAATACTCGTGGCTCGTAATTCGCGGATCGAAATGTAGCATGCCAGTATTGCGAGTATGGTAATACTAATATACCTCTACCTATAGTGGAGCTGTGCAGTAAGAGTTCTGTGAAAAAAAATATACGGAAATAGCGCGAAAAATTTATTGCCCAGCTCTCCAGTAAGTAGTTCGTGTGGTGAGTTAGGCGCACAGCCAACACTATGTCTGACATTAATATTTCCTCGTATCCAAAACAAAAACCCGTAATGTTGGTAGGTACATCTTAATTCTAATTAACACAGTTCATTCTGGTTCAAAATGATAACAAATTGAAATGGTATAGGTAATTAATTCATTAGACCGATTACGTAGTAGTTAAACAATAAAATTTACCGCTGGTTTTTGAATGTCTAGCTTAATAATTAGTACAAACTGCAAACATTATTAATTAACAAACGAGTAGGTAGATACTTGTTACTTGAAAACCTCAATCTTGTAGGTATTCTTAAATTTGTATGAAGGTAGGGTACGGGATTAAGTGTAGGTAATAGGTAAGGGGTAGGTACCTCTGTAAAATCTGTACGAATTCCTAAACGAAGCATTTTAGATGAGTAAAATCTGCGTCTGACATAGGTACCTACCTATGATTAAATTTTTGAACAGGTAGGTCCCTACTCCCTACTTAAACTATATAATATTGACCTTTCGGCTTAAATTAGGTAGAATTTTTATATTTCAAGCTGTGTTCACATCACATTTACTGAAATTGCTCCAACGAACATTTCCGTAACTCAATGATTTGTATGCAACAACAGCAATATTTAAATTGACACATCCAATAACCACAAATTCCTGATCAAGTTAGCGTGGATGGATTTATAAAGATTAATGTACAAATTCTGCGAACTACTGAAACGATCGTCTCAAGGTTAACATAATATGGCGAAGAATACTATACTTACTATCTGTAAAATGTTATAGGTACTAATTAATAAATGGACAAATTTATATTTTATAT
>DWBW01000287.1:0-11160 GCA_018231125.1 Spialia spio | reverse complement strand
TAGCACATCTCTGATGGAAAGGCACCCTGATGCGTGTGTTGTAGTCGTGTAGTGTAGTGTACTGTAGTGTAGTATAGTGTAGTGTAGTGTAGTGCAGCGTGGTGCGGTGTAGTGCGCGTTACCTTGGACCTAGCCCGTAGCGCGATGTGCAGCGCGGTGTCCCCGCGCGCGTCGGCCGCGCTCACGCGGGCCTTGCGCTCCAGCAGCAGCTGCACCATCTCCGCGTGCCGCGACCGCACCGCGCGCAGCAGCGGCGTGTCGCCCGTCTGCACACGACACCACATTCACTTTAGCTTATTCGTATTATTTATCTACGTACTAACTGACCCGCGCAACTACGCCCGCGTAAAACATAAAGTGAAACGGGCATCATTGGCATAATACATCGAAGACATATTGCCACAAAATAAAAATTTAAAAATGTCAGTTACGTAAAGGTAAACATTGTAGTTAAATTTTCTTCATTCATGATAACACTCTCGTGACAATAATAAACATTTTTAAGGATTAAGACACGTCCGTGCGTTTTCTTTGTAATTTATTTGAGTTTGCGCGTTTTTTACACGCCGTCTGCCCTGTCCGCACCCGCTATCATCGAGCCTAAGCCTTAGAGGCGATGATTATTATTATCATATCTTTCGAATAGTTATCAGATGACATAGCGTGTATGCTTATTTGAATTTCTAAACAACGCAAAAAAGGAAAAGAAAGGGTAATACATAAATAACTTACGTTGGTACAATGCTCGAGGTCGGGATTGGATGTCAACAAGAGTTTTAGTATAGCTACATGGCCTTTCTCGACTGCTGTATACACTGGTGTCTTTTTTTCTTTGCCTGGCAGGTCCACATCTACATGCTTTTTCAATAGCGCTTCAACTATGTTCTTATGTCCACCCTTCACTGCGTGGATGAGCGGTGTGTCTTTGGAATGATCCTGAAAGTCACAAAAATATATTTGAGGAGATGAAAATAAAAGTATCCGTCTCAAAGGTTGTCCTAGGATTCCAAAAGAAGGCAAACCCAGATGTGTGGTTATCGTACAATCGTGACCAGATAAAACGTACATATATGTCATGAAACGAATATTAAAAGGAACCCAACATACCTGAACATTAATATACGCCCCAGAGTTAATCAAAGCCAGTGCAATTTCATAAAACCCTTCCTTGCAAGCGATTGCCAAGGCAGTATAGCCATCCTTGTCTAATGCGTTAACATTCGGTTTGTGTTCAAGTAGCATTTGTACTATTTCCAAGTGATTTCCTGTAAAAAAATACATTTTCTATACTCTTTATTTTAGGTTTCTAAAACAAGATAATGTAAAATTAAACCTTATATAATTTATATAATAATAATATAATTTATATTTATTTAACTGGGACTATTGGCTTGGTTAAAAGGCTATTTAATAATATAAATTCTGAAGATTGTACTTTTCGTTTAATTCTTTATGGCTATTCCAGCCTGCTTGGCCAGTGTCATCGACCGTGACCTTATATTTTTTATTCTATATGTAAATTGGCTGCTAGACAGTTGAAAATTGAAAGTGCTACTATTAGTTTATTACTAATTCCAATTGAGGAAATAGGTACAATTAAAGCTTTATTGTCTTAATTCAACAAGAGTCTGTTATTAATTTTATTACCTCTGTTATTTTCTCCTGTCATTTTGAACCTTGAGTACCAATTTCAAACTAGTTAGTCCAAACCCATACGTAAAATTGATGAATGATGAGTATGAAAAAACAAGGAAAACTATAACAAATACATTTGAATAAATTCTTAAACTCCTACGTTTTTCGTTTTTTTCGTTGGTATTTCATTTACAAGTTAAGACAGGTCATCATAGCAATTTTCTAGTCTCGTGACCTTCGAACGAGAACGGTTAGATGTCTACTCGACGCGACTCGGAACGGTAACTAATACAGAATTTGTATCAAGCGCTGGATATCAGGCCTCAGGACTCGGGAGCTTTAGGATGGTAACCGCACTACAAACGTGCAAACGCTACACTATGAGGGGTGACAAATGTTTGAGTAAGTTCGCCTTATTCGCCTACTAAATACGGTGACACATAGGCATAAGTCACCGTAAAGTACGTACTTGAGAGACGAATCAGGATAAGTACTTATATGTACACCCGCGTCTGTCACCCCTCGAGAATGATGCGAGTGAGCGAGTGAGAGAGTGAGGGAGTGAGAGAGAAGGGAAGCAGACCTTGTGCGGCCTGCAGCAGCGGCGTCCAGCAGTACATGCCGGCGGTGTTGGGGTCGGCGCCGTGGCGCAGCAGCGCGGCGCACGAGGCGGCGTCGCCGGCGCGCGCGGCCCACGTGAGCGCGGACGTGCCGTACTTGTCGCACGACGCGGCCCGCGCGCCGCCCGCCAGCAGCCGCTGCACCACGCCGCTGTGTTTCCGCCCCGCCGCCCACACCAGCGAACTGCACAATAAAGCGGGATTTACATTACGACAGTAGTGGCAGAAAGAAAGCGTCTTTAGTCTACAAGTCTGCGCGTGTACTCCAGTTTTCACCCGAGCACTAGAGTAACGTGATAACTTACTCGTAAGCTTAATTTACATTACGATAGTAGTGGCATGAAAGTAGCGTCGTCACAGTAATTTAAATTGACAGTTTCATGATGCATGCATTGCTAACCTGTCAATTTACACGTGGAATTGGCGATGAAATTTATGTGACGACGCTACTTTCATGCCACTGGTTTCGTAATTTAAATTCAGCTTAAGTTATCACGTTACTCTCGTACACGGGTAAAGACTGGAGTACACGCGCACAGTTGTAGACTAAACGGTTATAGAGAGGGAGTAGAGTGGAGTACAACGTTTATACTCTATCTGTGTACCCCAGGTACTCCGTTACCAGGTATCCAGAATTTAATACACTCACTTTCACATAGCTCCCTTTTTCATAGTTTTTAAAATCTCTGACTCAAGTAATAAAAAAAACTGATATAAGAGTATTTTGAAGTTTTAACAATAAATCCTGATGAATAAATTCTATTTTGGTACCTAACCTGTAGATAATTTTATTTTCTGATAGCATTTTTTATCAGCATTATTTCAAAATCTATATTATCCAAATATTTTTATGAAACGAATAAGCAAAAAAACATTTTAAACATTTTCATTTCAGCTATATATATTCTGAATATTCCCTGGCGCAATCTTTCTGTGAATGTAAAATGTTATTCAGGGTTCAGTGAAATAACAGATATATCATTATAATTACAAAACCCTGGCAGTCTTTTGAGCGAGTAGTTCTATTAATAAAACGCCGCAACCGTCCGTCACTCTTCCATTTGTTATGCGTCTCCGGGATATAGTCTTGACAATGCATAATTGCCTCTGATGAAGGGCAGATTATTATCGAATCGCATCAAAAGTCTTGTAGCTAAATTCTAAAGGCAGAATATTAACAAAGTCAGTATATGAATTGAGTTACTGAGACATTAAGAGTAATTTAAGCTAGCTAATGAAGTCTTGTATTTTTAAAAACTAATCAAAAATTGAATGAATTGTTGTCAATCTGTCGTAGGCGGGAACGCTTCATGGTACATTATTTGCTCATTGACTCAGTATCATGAATGACATGTTATTTGGATGCGGTTAACGACAATGAACAATAACGTAAACAATTAGCAATAAATAAATATCATGATGTAGAGTTGTCACTTTTATATCTGTTCCTATTCAATTTTATATTTGAACGTAAATTTTATGTACAGCAAACAAAAATTTACGTTCTGGAGGTATCTACTTATCAGATAATAATCGCAATAATTTTATTGATATGCTAAACAATAAAGATTAAATGCAATGAAATCTCACTTTACAAGTGTTCATTTTCATTTACCTACATAAAATTATAATTTTGTGAATAATTATAACAACAACAACGTATGATTTTATTAGCGCTCTGGCCAGAGGCGCTTTGGGCGGTTTCACTACATATTATTCGACACGGCTTGAACATTAAACCGTATTTCCGTCAATACCTTTTGGTCGTGTATCCTTCAGGCCTTCTCCATATTCCATAATGGTTGGTATAGTGATAATGACAATAATATGAACATACTTGATATTATAGTTTCCATGTGCGTGTACATCCGCTCCTTTCTCCAATAAAATAGCTACGATGTCTTCATGTCCTTTATAAGAAGCCCACATGAGGGGAGTCCATCCACCCTGGTAAATAAAGAAAACAAAATAAATAAAGATAGTTACATCCAAATTCGCAAAAAATTGTTTGTTTAGGTTGTTTGTAGATGTTTTAAAAAGAGGCCAAGTGCGAGTCGAATTCGCCTATGAAGGGTTCCGTAGCAGAAAGTAACATAGTATTAAAGTTTTTTTTATTATTATTTATATAAGTACTCATGTGTACTTCATTGAAGAACATAGTATTGATCTTCACATAATATTATTATTATACGAAACACTTAACTAATTAATAACTGTGCCATTTATTATGGCTACTCAGAATGCGTGCCCTCGACACACTATACTCTGCTCATAGATCATAGACTATAACAGTTAGATCTTTTCTATAAATACATTGTTTATGAAAGAAGTTCACTTGTGACTGCGAAGGTGTGTATTTTAACCAGTTTTAAGAATGTGCGGATGTCACTGACATCTTGGCAGAGCTCCACGTCAAGTATAAATATACAAAATTCGAGTGCACAGTCCAGAAAACATTTAGTCAGTGCCCTATTATTATATGGGTCAAAAATGCAGCTGCATGGAGGCCTATTACAGTACTTATTCCAGCATTAAAAAAAAATCGTGTCATGGTGCATGAATCACAGCTAGAGCAAGGCTTAGTATGATAAGGCGATTTGCGTTTTGGAGTGGATTCGTTATTGTTTCATTATTATGATAATTGAGAGAACTCTCGAGAAGTGTTGAGTACATGGTTTTTTTTGACACGAAAACTCGGACGAGTACATACACACATAGGACTAGTAGAGGTTATGTCCAGCTCAAACAATATAATATACTTAAAAACCTGACGGTGTTCTGCCGCACCACTGCGGGGGAAATGACAGGGAAACCTGGGCACACTTCCGCAATGGTGTAGTTCAGTGTGAGCATACTCACGCAATCTCTTGAGTCGACCCGTGCGCCGGCGTCTAACAGCTCCTTGACGACGGGCAGGTGTCCGGCGCGCGCGGCGAACGCGAGCGGCGTCCAGCCGTCCGCGTCGACGGCGCCCGCGTCCGCGCCCGCCGCCAGCAGCAGCCGCACCGCCGCCACCCGCCCGCCCTCGCACGCACACATGAGCGCTGTTGTGCCATTCTGTATGAAATGACCACCAATAATAAATTTTTGCATTAATTTAAAGATTACTTATTAATATTCAAAATATAATTTGCAACTCTCGTCGAGAACAAGTAGCAAATAAGTATCTGTGCAGATGAAAATATTCTATTAAAAATGAAAAGTAATTGGCAGAAGAATAACAACACAAAAATAGCAGAGGTATTTTTATCTAGGCAATACCTGCCTAATAGCAATTAGCAATGGATTTATGCAAACAAATTGCTCTGAAAAATATAAGTTCTTAAATTGCTTCAATTTAGAAAAAATATTTTTGGCCGACGTGATTAGGTTATCCAAGAAAAATTATGCTGAAAAGCTGAGTTGAAGAGTAGTACCAGTCAATCCGGCTGTGACTAGTGTTAGTAATAAGTCAAATTTTAAATTTTAGACTTAAAACTGGTTTCTGGGTTTGGGTCATAGTCATATAAATACTAGAAGATTGCATCTTAAATCTGATTTAAATTCACTTGTGATGTGGGGAGCGTGAGATTTTCCATTTCCATTTTCCATAAATTAAAAGGTACACTAAGTAGTAAAACATTGAGGAATTTAAAAAATCTATTTTATATCTTTATCTAACGTTTAATACACCTTCCGAACAAAGAACATTGTAGGTACTTATTTTTTTATTAAATTCTCCAATATAAGGTACCTACTTGGTGTTCATGAAACTGTCATAAAACTAATTTTCAGTCATCATTTTTTATACCTAAATATTCAAGAAAGGAAGACCTGGCATGCAATTTCTAACATTTTTGTTTAATTTTTTTAGCATTCAATTCGTTCCTTTATAACCGAAAACAGCGATTTTAAATATTTGATATTACTGTTAATATTATTATCTTCTTCAAACATTTTATCAAAAATAAATACCTACTAGGTTTTTATAATCACTAACATAGACAACAAGATTGCAGTATGAGTATGACAGCCAAAGTATGATAAGTAAATAAGTAAGCATGTCGGACAATACATAGAATTTTTGAGAAGGGAAAAAAAATCTTACCTCATCCCTGTCATCGACATTAATGTTCTTGTTGGAAACGAGGTACTGGTGCAGTTCACCGCCATCGCTGTTCACGAGTTGCGAGAGCGTCTTGAAGCAAGCCAGCGACACCATCGACTCGCTGCGGTGGAGGCTCTACGGAATTACGGATATGTCACACTTTAAAATCGACCACCCATTATAAATACTATTTTGCTTTTATTTAGTTTGACACACATTCTTTTTTTAAATGGCGTTTGGATGTCAAGTGTTAATTTCATAATTATTAACTTTAGAACTATCGTTTTTATTCACAAGCGTGAGTAATCAGTGTATAATAAAAAATATTAAAATTAACATCATGCCTTAAAGATAATATTTTACTTATATACAAATATTTAAAATAAAATTGGTTTTTTAAATGCAAACACCTCGTTCGGATGCAAATGCCAGCGTAACATTGTATTCCAACGGCGTAACTGAAGTAAGTTTGTAAGTTCTGGTAACTAAGTGATGGTGTGACACAAACTATAGCGCAGAACACACGACGAGTAAACGTTTGCTCGGCACAGTTCACAATGTCTATAATGAACATTATTTGTAGATATAATGATAACAAATGATATCACAAGGTAACTAATAAACCACACAACAAAATGTTTGGAGCTAACGGCGATAACCCCGTATACGTCTTGAAATATATTACAGGAGAACGCAGTTTTATTGATTGACGCAGTTTACATATATTTTCTAGTCTGTAAAACATGATCTTCAATGTTTTGTTTAATCAAAAGTTGTTGACTTTTTTAGAAATGACTAATCAGCTCGTTGTTATTTGGAAAGCCCCCGCGTTCTTTTTGTCGAGAAAGCCAGTCACGTATAAGGGATTTCAAGCGCACAAATTTTGTTTTCCTATGTTGGATTTTAGTATGGTTGTAATTATTAGCATGCAATGCAAGTCATGCCGAAGTCAGGATGCAACACTCAGGTTGTTAGTATAAATAAGGTGTTTAATTAAAAATACCAGGTTCTGTGCTTTGGGTTATTGATCATCACTCTTTCAATTGAACAGCACTCTGTCACACTAATAACATTTTCTGGTCAGACCGTGTTGGAGTGCCGACGTAGTGCAAATCCATGGAACGCGAAGCCATGGCTCTGACGACGTTGTTCACCGGGAGGCGCCGTGACTGTGAATCGAGGCACGTTGAAGTGAGGGCCCGCCGTGTACGGGCCAGAAAACTCGTTACTGGTGGCTCCAATGTTTAGCTGAAGAAATGAACGCCGCCGTCGCTTATGCTGTAGCTTAGGGGGCGCTAGCATGCCACCCGCGATGCTGTTGCTTTTCGCTCTCGGCGGGGGCGCCTCCTCGACAGAGATATCTGATCTCTCCGAACCAGAACCGCTGCGCTCCGTATCCGAGGACGGCGGCGACTCCTGAACAACTTCGAGCGGGGGCTCCGACGACACCGGCGGCCTAGACACATTCTTAGGTCTGTGAATGTTCGCGACGAGGCAACGAATATGCACATACTCATTATCGCCACTCTTAGATCGATGGGGTTTTGGCGGCAAAGACATAATATAGGTTTATCCCGCATAATAAATACAGGCGCACCGCGGGCGTCCCGTGACAGATACGCTAGAGTAGTGACTGAGTCGCGTCGCGGAGAACGCGCGGTGTCTCGCGTAACCACGATGGGCGGATACTATTTGGAGATCGCGGTGGCGCTGGGCGGGCGGAGGGCGGTCGCGATGAATGAACGGTGACTAAAACGGATACGTACAAGAGAATAGGTGCTGTAAGTGCGTAACGTAATGCGTTTTAGCATCGCGGAGGCGCTGCGGTGTGCCGTGCGCTCTGGAGGCAGCATGTCGCACGCACGGTGTCCGGCTACGTTTTGCCGAGTCTGCGAGGAGGTCGCCAGTCGCGAGTGGTTCACGCGCCCGTCCTATCCCCGCCGCTAATAATTTCCTATTGATGCGGTTCTAATTTTTTTCTAACTTTTGATTTACCAACATCGTCATACGAGTACCTATTATGATTCACAGCCTAATGTGTTTTCACTGAATTAATTAAAACAATGTTAAAAGGAAAAGATTTGCATGTGCCTACAAAAATTTCTTGACAACCTATCTGTTAATCAACGAAGAAGAAATATCATTTTCATATTAGGAATTTAATAATTTTGCTTAGTGTTTAACGCGTAAGCATATACATAATATGCAGATAAGTAAGTAACTCATTTTTAGGGACCAGATTTATAAAATTATGTAAAAATTATATTTGATAGGTTAGTTACCTACCAAAGATAATTTTTACAACACACGACTTTAGATTAATAAATTCTGATTTTTATTAATTGCCATTTTCTTATTCTTTGTGACCAAATTTACAATGTCTTGTGACTTTTACGTAAAAATAGGTTTTATAATCACATCTTGCTAATTCAATTTATTTTATGAACACTTAGTTGCCTGTGTTAAATTTCTAGCTAACAAAGAAAAAAGTAAAAAGCACGGAGGAGGTGAAGATACGCGAAGCAACGAGGGCAAAAAGAATAACGGAGTTACAGGATTCCATCCGCGATGCCGTGGCGATGCGCCACGCTGGGATCAGTCAGATGGAACGAAACGTTTTTAAAGTTAACCCAATACCTAACCACGATTCGCAAGTGCAGTTAGCTTGCCGAAATATTTACTGAAATTCAATACTTCTCTAGTTTTAATAACGCGATGAAATATTCGCTTGTTCTTAAAAGCTTGAACAATCTTAAGGTGACGATAAGAAAAAGAATAAAGCTCCTGTCCTTTTTCCATACCTGCCCAGTATAAGTCCTAATAAACGAAGCTGCACGAAGCATTTTGTAGATTCTAATGGAAAGTTCAAAAATCCCCACGAGTAATCTGCAACAACTAAATATTGTCACTACGACGCCACTTACACTAAACTTGAACCATGGAAGATTAAGATAATAGCTTAAATGGAATCGCCACTAGCATAATCCTAGTCTTATAGGCGATAATGTTTTCCGAAAGCTTAAGTCCGAGTTGATATTAAGATAATACTACTTGTTCAACACAAAGATTTACGTGATATCGCGAGAAATACTCTCATTACAACATAATTTACACACGTATCATAAAGTATGGGGGAGATAATATAGTTTGCCGTTAAACCTTGCTTCCACCGAGTAACCAGATTCCTTTTCTATTTATAACACTAAGCTTGAAGTTTTATTACATAAAAAGTAGCCTCCTTGTTAGTTGTTAGTTGCTGGACTTAGCAACAACATTTTTTTTATACAAACATAAATTAGAATTGTGGTCTAAGGGTGTGAAGGTTTCATACTTATATTCATATAGGTATTTAGTATTTATGTTTATATAAAACATACGACGAATGGACTTGCAGTCAAAGTAGGAAGCAATTGGATGACTGACGACATATTGATGTTTGGAACTTTAGACCGGGAATCGAAGCGCTCGTCGGCTCCATTAATCAGTTCTCTGTCAGCAATGCTGTCACCAGTGTAGCAGCTAACAGACAACTCTTGTTTCACGTGTACGATAGAACACATACGACTAAATGCATCATACTATTTGTCTGTTCCATAAAGCAGTCTTCATGAGTCTTCTGCGTGGAGCAAATATTGGGTTATAGATATTTTCATTCGTGTCTTAAGTACCATAGTAAACAAATTACTTACTGTACCTACAATGGTACACCAGCCTCAAACGAAAACAAAGCAAAACTTTGTAGATATAGGTATCTAATGCAACGAATATAATACGAGTATTGAAATATTATGTAGGTATGCTTTATATTTGAGAAATTAATATTGGTAATTTCTGATCTATAGACAGCTGCACCAAGGTTATGTGAATCAGACCAATATTAGTTCACGTGTGTATTGATAAAACGTAAACAGGATTCGACGGCCTGCCTAACTGAGGCAGCAGTTTTCGGTACAAGTAACGGTGACTCCTCTAAACTCTAGGAACATTAATGACCGTCCTAGTTATACCTACCTCATCGTGGACGGGTTCTCTAAGAGTGTCCCTCACAAACTTGTAGTAAGGAAAAACACTGCCGTAACTCCTCGGCACACGCAACGCTAGGACGAGCGGACGCCTTTCAGACGACGATGACGTAGAGGGACCACACGACATTTCAATTTGTTCACACGAATACAACACATAGTAACTACACTTTTTGTCTCACACGCAACACTGGTACATTGCAATGATCCTTTCATTTATAACACACATCCTAAGGAGGGTACATTTACTATTAAATTGACATTTGCGTTAAAGTACAACACGCTTGCGTGCATTACTTCACTACGCCTTTTGATTGATAAGAATGATTGAAGTTACTGTGTAAAATTGTACAGGAGTGCTTATCATAGTTATCGGTTTGTTTATGGAGTCCTACACGTTTCTATACCGAGTCAGTATTACTGACAGAATTCATTCCTTATATTAATACTAATAAATAATAAAATTTATAGATTTGGCAGTGTTTAGTTAGCCTTATTATTTATTCATGCTATTTCTATCTTCGTACATAGTAGGTACGTGGATAAGTTTTTCTCTTACCGAGGTAATAATGATATTATTTAGCCTTCAATATTTTTTTTCCTTACTACCAATTCTATTTTGTATTCGTGACCAAATATCGTAGTACATTCTAAAAAAGTACAATATTTCAATTGATTTTAATAGGTATTTTTCGAATTGACCGCAAGAAGTAGACCGCAGGACGAATATCACGTAATGCTTGCGCCATCTATCTGTAAGTTGTAGAACTATATGGAGTTAAAACATGCGCGTGAG
>DWBW01000286.1:0-11162 GCA_018231125.1 Spialia spio | reverse complement strand
AATAATTCTTCCGTACGACTCCTCACTCCTACTGGCTATAAAATGGCTGGACCGATTTAGATTAAATTTTGTATGTATGTTTATATATTTCAATTGAATCCTGGACGGTTTAAAATCATTATTGACCTGCTAGTTGGCACTGCTGTTGTAGTTAACAAGTAATGCACTTTTTGTTCAACAGTTCAGATGTTGCGCCAGGCTGTGGTATCCAAAATTATAATTTTAATTTTATTTTCAGGGCGCCACCAGTCACCACTTAGGCCAGAACTTCTCCAAAATGTTCGAGATCATATACGACGACCCCGACACACAGGAAAAGAAGTATGTGTACCAGAATTCGTGGGGACTCACTACAAGGACTATTGGTATGCTCTATATATAAACACTATAAAGTGTAACAAATATTTGCACTAATACTAGTAGACGCTCAAATGAAGGCTCATGAAGGCACGTCAATATTATTGGTATTGAATCACACACCTCGCTCTCCTGCGTGAATCAGACTTAAACCAACGACGCATAACAATCATATGTTATCGTCGTCGATACTGCATTCCTAGGACACGCACGAACGAAGTACGTGTATAAAAATGCTGCGCTGTATGAACTACTATTAAGTATAGAAACCTACTTACAAATCATGTCCCAACTACTAAATATTGTACATAATATCTGTGATTGTACAATGGTCTCCTACTTCAGGTGTAATGATCCTGGTCCACGGTGACAACCGAGGCCTAGTACTACCTCCACGTGTGGCCGAGATTCAGGCCATAGTTGTACCCTGCGGCATCACCGCCTCCAGCACCGCCGAGGAGCGGAAACACCTGATCGACTCCTGTAAAAGTCTTGTGGAGGACTTACTGGCTGCTGGTATAAGAGCTGAAGGCGATTACAGGGATAACTACTCGCCTGGATGGAAATTCAATCATTGGGAGTTGAAGGTTGGTTTCGGTTTGTATGAGAATTTGGTGGGGTGATGACAGCTCATGATGAATGATTTGTACATTATGTTCTTTAGTATAAGAGTAAATCAGGGTTCCTATCTGAAAAGGAAGGAAGATGTGTGTCCCAATACTCCCAAAGAGCAATGAACAATTCAAGTGACATATACTAGCTATCTCCTTTTTATTATATTTTTGCTTCTTAGACAGGAATTTTAGGATCATATCCTATTCATCTATAGTATCTTGTCTACTAGTGCTACTTCACAGAACACTTTTCGGTTGTTTAAAGGAGAAATAACAATCTTTGGGTACAAATTCGATCGTATTTAATGATCTTTCATTTCAGGGTGTGCCCATCCGCGTGGAACTAGGACCTAAGGACATATCCCGTGGCGAGATAGTGGCGGTGCGACGGTTGACCGGCGAAAAGTTAACTCTGAAACGAGACACCGCACACAAGGAGTTGATCGACCTTCTGGAAACCACGCATAAGGAGATGCTTGCCAAGTAATATTTTTGTGAATTTATCATTATTGCGATTGTGACGTCATTGAGTCAATGTTAAAACTTATGAAAATCATACAGAGCATAGGCTTTTTAAAGATTTGAGTGTTTTTTACCCTACTACTTAATTTGGAAGTCCAAGACTTTTCCTACTGGTTATTGTGCAATGCACACACACACACTAGTGTGCACATACTCGCACATATGAAATTTCATTTTCATGTTATCTCACTTTTATCTTATAAGATATAAAGATCAATTATAAAATATGTATAAACCTGACGATTACTCTACGACTGTGTGCAGGGCTACAAAGGAGCGTGACGAACGCGTGTCGCACGTGACTCAGTGGGAAGCGTTCACGGACGCGCTCGAGCGTAGACACATACTGCTAGCGCCATTCTGTGGGGAACTGCCCTGCGAGGACAACATCAAGAACGACAGTGCACGGTAAAATAACACTTGTATAAACTGTTCATTCATTATTATTTTAAAAATTCCCCTTAGGTATCTTCCCTCTGTTTCATAATCTTCAAGTCCCAAATCAAAACTTTGGAACCTTAGTGATGTAGTTTAACAATTTTCCAAGATAACAAATTCTATCTCAAATGCAGTAGTAGCACTCATTTCATCACCTTTAAATTTTGATGTATGATTTACAGTCATATACTCATATGTAAAATTGTCAGAAGTAGATTACAGATAGCTACATTATAACATCTATGCAGTTTGCAATGGACATAAAAAAAACATGGTTAGCAACAATATTATTCATTTTAACTCCCACTTTCAGAACGGATGATGACCCAACAACAGAAATGAAAGGTCCAGCCATGGGTGCAAAGTCCCTGTGCATACCCTTCGACCAGCCTCGTCCACTCACAGACGCAGACCGCTGCATCCATCCGGCTTGTCAGAACAAACCAAAGTTCATCACACTCTTTGGACGAAGCTATTAATACACATTCAGATATTAAAGCATTTATTATAAAAATAAAATAAATTATTCACTTTATTATACAGGGTTTTTTATTCATTTTTAGTCACATTATTACAGTATAAAAAAATTATTAACTCATGAATGAATTTCAATGATTTACAAGCAAATAACCTGGTTAAAACCAAATAAGTTCATAATATATATACCTAATATATTTGTAGTCATTGCTTGTGTAGCTTGTCATAAATGCAGTATGGTATTTAGATTACAAAATAGTGTGTCATATTTTAGGCAGGTAACGACTACTTTTTGATTTTTTAATTTTTTACAATATTACCTTTTACCTTTTATGAAATCTTCTAGCCACAGAAGCCTTTTCTTCTTTTTATTTAACACTTGAACAAAGCGTGCATATAGTGTTGCCTCTAAAGATGACTTACTTTCAATAACTTCCTGCAATCTTTGTGTGTATAGTTCAAGCTCCTCTTTGAGGTCGCTATTGGCTTTGTTTGCTTGTTCAATATTCAAAATAAGTTTTTTATTTTTTTCCAACAAAATGTCTATTAAATTGTCTTTGGGTGTTGGTACTTCATCACGCTGAAGAAGTACAAAGCCGTGGACTTTTAGAGCGCATTCAAATCGTCTTTTCCAAATAAAACTAGCTGTATTTACGTCATCAGGGCTTTGTGCAAACTCATAAACAAAGTCTTCACAGTTTCCAGTTAGGCTTTCCAGTACATTCATTTTATATTCCTCTTCAGATTCATCTAAACGTTCTCTTCGTTTGGCTGCTAGTTCCTTTGAGTACTTCCCAGTCCAGCTGTTAGTTTCGTGTAATACATTAATATAGAATAAATTATCACTGTCGTCTGTCCAGATAATTTTTGTATACAGTGGCCTGTCATTCACATTAAACTTTACAACGTACGTTGCGCCCTCGGTTTGCGTACACATCTCCGAGATTTTTCAATTTCCGGGTAATTTTCTTACTGTTTGGGATATCCATAAACATGCATAGCATAACTATTTTAACAATAGGTCAACAGCAGATTAAATAACACGCTGATACAATTTATAACAATTGTTGACAAAAAAAAAAACAAGAAATTCTTGTGGAAGTCGCAAATTTTTACTAACACAACGTTCAACGTACACAACCCTAACCCAACCTCTAATATTTTATTTTTGTTAATTTCATCAATTCCATTTATTTCATGTTAATTTTATCACTCGCTAAGCTAATAAGCTTTCGATAATTTGAATTTCATTATTTCGTGAATTTGAATAATTTGATGAACATGTTTGATTTCTTGACATTCTTAACAATGACAAATGATATTCAGAACTGTTTATATTGTTTACACATTTCCATAGTTTAACTCATACATACAAATGATATTGAATGTCACTGACTGAATATTATTTGTCATGTCAATCATTGTTGACATTTTTATCACAGTCTATAAAACTTTAAGTAACTTGTCTAGGATTGGCTATGAAATCAAAATAGCAGCCTCCTTTGAAGCCGGAATGCCATTATTAAAAACAATCGCCTCAAAATCATTACGTACGACCACGCACGAATATTCTCTAAAAGTAGGCTAGGCGCGTAACCACTTTTTGTATGTTAATAAATGATATGAATTTGTATACAAACTGAGTACGACCTTATTTTGTTTTGAATTACACATTACTGTCATGTCATTTAATTAAAACATTATGGCAACCAAGAGTCAAAAATGTTAACTAATCTTTTGGACACATTTAAAATGACTGAAGTTCTGTAATATGTTTAAAACTTTATTTTATAATTATTATAACGTAAATTAAACATAAAAAAAATCAATGTATCATTCTGTATTAGTCTGTTTTTAACCTTAGATTATAAAATATACCATTGACGCTTAACCAACGTATTTTAATAACGTAATTTGTCTTTATTTAAATGGCATAAAAAATTCGGTCACAAAATTAAATCTTTACAGTGATTTTTTCAAGGATTTTTTTTTAATTTTTCGATTCTCCTTTAGCATGATTCAAATGTGCATTACTATTGCATTCTGGTTTTGAACTACATAAATTCATTTTCGATTTTTTCAATTTTAATAGATTCAAAAACTTTTCACATAATGCTTTTTCCATTTCAATTTTTAAACTTAAAAACTCTTGCGTATCTTTTAAGCAGTTCTCGTATTCATATTTGATATTCTTTAGGTCAACCTTTAAGCTATTTAGTTTACCTATCAAATGTTTGTTTAATGCAAGAAGTACTTCAATTAAATCTGGCTGAGCACTTTTTGGAGACTTGTCTGGTTCTACAGGAAGAAACCCTTCTATTATTATTGAATTATTTACCAAGCGTTTCCAGTAGAAGAATCCGCTTTTCAGCTCGTATAAGTAATCTTCTCTGTACTGTGAGAGACATCGTTTAACGTTACTGAAGTATGCACTTTCAGTCATTTGCAAATTTCTACTAAAACCAGCTAGTCTATTTGGAGAGAATCTTCCCTTCCATATCGTATCCTTAGTATACAAGTACATTTCAAAGGAAGAACTCTGCCACCCGATCATAAGATAACTGGTACCAACTGATGTATCCAATTTTGTTACCGTAATTGCTTCATCTAAATCCATTTTTTATCAGTTTGTTTCTATAAAAGTTTCATACTATTATCTAATGCTAGTTACTTCCAAATTCATTGCTTTGCTTGTTAATGTTATAGTTATTTTAAAACCAACTGAAAGTGATGTTCAACCGTTGTCACCACAGTTGTCACAGTCTTTTTCATAAATATTTTTATGGAAACTAAGATTAAACTAAAAAAAAGGTTTTATCATCTTAACGGCGTATTACAAACATATCTGTGTAGACTTAAATTTTTTTCGCTATGCAGACGACCCGCCAGGAGTTTAGTTTTCTCGGCAATGATGTGGATCTTGTACATCATAATATTATGATACATTTACCTGTATGTAACGTCACTATTATATTGTATGCTGGAACTTGGCCTGCGCACTGCCGTGCGCTTAGATTCTATGTCTTTTTAAGTTCCTTTTCGTCCTTTGAGTCGGACGATATTCATGTCAAAATAGCGTTATGTGATGTGACCATTAGAGCTGACATGCAAACATTTTGTACCTTATTAAGTACCTACTAAAAAGACACACAGTTTATTTTATTGAGCGTACATTTATCTACCGCACGTATCCAATGTGGTAGTTTCATTCGTTTTCCGCCTAAATTCAATCATTATCTATAATTTATTATCTATAACATGTCCTCTGTGGTTTTGACAGATCGGGAGTTATCATTCATGACATATTTATGACAGACGTGTGTCAATGTGACATCATAATGTCCCACAGAGTCCTTTTTTATATACTGTATAATGTCCTGTCCGAAAAAAAAAGCGCGGGAAACTTAAAAAAGGGCGGACGCGTTTCTTTTAGTTCTTTTAAATTAATTTTGTAAAATTGTAAATATAACTAATCAGATAAGTGTATTATAGTAGTTTAGTCCTGTTTTAACTTCTTATTATTTATTTGTGTATATTTCTTGGATTAGGTAAGTAGTTTTATGGTTTTTTTTCTACAATGAATGATCCACCAGACCCTGGGGGTTTCATCCCTCAGGCATCTAATTTTGTGACTTTAGACTTTTATGGCAATGATGAATCGGCTGATACAGATGGATCATTCACTGTTGTCAAAGGAAAGCGAAAGAGTCAAAAAAAGGTCTGCAAACATTGCAACAAAAAGCAGAGAAAACATCTTGGCAACCAACCACATATTGGATGTCAATGCATTGAGGAAACCAATAGCAATGGTAGCATAGATACAGCTGATAACCCGAGCAATATGGAGTGTGAAGCAGAAAAGGCCTCTAATAACATTCCTGAAGTTTCAGACAATAAGCAGGTCTTTAGGAAATTGTACAATGACTCAGATTTAGCACCGTTTGTTGTACATGTTCAAAAAGTAACTGTTACACCTGATGATTCCACTACACTCCACCCTATAACTTTTGGGAAATTCCTAAAAAGTAACAAGTTCAGTAATATAGTCGAAGGTAGCCTTAAAAGAATAGGTAGGAACCGTATAACAATTGCATTTTCTAACTATTCAGATGCTAACACATTTATTATGAGTGAATGTCTAAGTAATAGCAACTTAAAGGCTTTTATTCCATCTTATAATGTGGCAAAAATGGGTATTGTAAGAGGCGTCCCAGCGGAATGGACAGTTGAAGATGTTTTGGAGAATGTTCAGGTTCCAAATGGGTGTGGTAAAATTTTAAAAGTAAGGCGAATTAATTATAAAGTAATAAGTAGTATTGACAGTACACCTATTTGGAAGCCAACTCAATCAGTAGTTATGACTTTTGATGGACAAGTGTTGCCCAAACAAATTTTTATGTGCTACAATTCTCTTCCAGTTGAGTTATACATTTATCCCACTATACAATGCTTTAATTGTTGTCGCTATGGCCATACAAAAATGCAATGCAGATCAAAGCCACGTTGTTATAAATGTGGTCAAGAACATATTGGGGAATCATGTTCAACAGGTGAAAACAACCCACTATGTTGTATATGTTCTGGTCCGCACTTTGCCACCAGTAAGTTTTGTCCCGAATTAAACAGACAAAGACAAATAAAACAAACAATGTCACAGAACTGTATTTCATATATTGAAGCCTCAAAAATTCATCCACCAATTTCTAAGTCATATGCTAGCGCTGTAATGTCTAACAAATCCAATCAAAATTCAAATAGTTTTATAACTACTCCAAAACAAGTTGCACAAAATTCGTCTTCATATAAAAAAACAGTATTTCTTTCCCCTAAATCTCCTCCTAAGTTAGATAAGGGGTATGATCGTCAAGCTCATGAAGAAATTACAAAAGCTCCCTCAATGCACAATTTTAATGGTACTCTTCTCCAATCTAAGGTTGATGATGAAGCCCCTCAAGCTTCATCAATTGGTGATATAATCAGTGCTATTATCACTCTTTTGTCGCAGTTTAACATCCAATTACCGTCCAACGTTGCTCAATTGATTACAAATGTAGTATCTAATATGTTATATTCCAATGATGGACTGCAAGGTTCTTCAGTGGAATTGTAGAAGTATATCTAATAAGAAAAATGAAATAATTTTTTTAGTAAACAAACATAATCCTTTTTTAGTTTCTTTATCAGAAACTTGGTTGAAACCTGGTGTTTTTTGGAAAATGCCAGGTTATAATTGTGTCAGAGATGACAGATCTGACGGTTATGGCGGTGTTGCCATACTTATTAAAGAAAATTTTAATTATTCCTCTCTATCTATTCCTTCTCACTCTGATAACTTTTCAATCGTTGCAGTGACCGTTAATAATATATGTTATGTGTCTCTATATATTCCGCGCCCTAACTCACTTATAATTAATGAAATAAAAACATTGCTTAATTATTTCCCTAAGCCATTATTAGTAATGGGAGACTTCAATTGCCAACATCCAACATGGGGTAGTTCTACTAATACTTTTTATGGGGAGCTTTTATTAGAAGTTATTGACTCTATCAATTTATGTATTCTTAATTCTGGTATGTCCACCCGTCGTACAGGCCCTCATGAAAATACCAGTGCAGTCGACTTAGCTATATGTTCACCGAATTTAGCATCAATATTGTCATGGTCTGTTCTCTCGTCCACGCATGGAAGTGATCATTTTCCGATAATCATATCATTTCCTAGTAACTATAATAAACAAAATTATTTTGAGAAACCCTTACGCTTTCGCCATAGAATAAATAATCTTTCTCAATCTGATTGGGACCTTTTTAGTTCAACTGTTGAAACACAAATGAATGATTTAAAATGTAATTCCATTAATGAACGGGCTGAGGCTCTAGCTAAAATAATAATTGAAACAGCTGATAACATTTTTCCTTCAAATAGCCGTAAAAAAAAGTTTATTCCATCTCCTCCATGGTGGGACAAAGAATGCTCTCAGGCAATTGAAAAAAGAAAATTGGCTGAAATTAAATATAATAATGAAATGAATGAAAAAAATTTCTTTATAGTAATCAATGCAATCAAATGCACTAAAATTCTATTTAGACAGAAAAAAGCAGAAGGTTGGAGAAAATTTTGTTCCTTGTTGTCACCAGACACACCACCGTCTTTGGTGTGGAGGAATATTAGAAGGTTTAGGTCAGCTGTTAATGTCTCTTCATCATCTCCTAACTTATCTTTACCTTTAGCACAAGACTTTTTGGATCAGTTAGCACCTCCTACAGTTTCTCAAATACTTGACATCCAACATTTTACAAACATTGATTTATCTGGGCTTAACTCCGAATTCACTATGATTGAACTGAAAAATATCTTACAAAACCTCCATGATTCTAGTCCGGGGCCCGATAACATTCCCTATTCATTTATTTCCCATTTGACGGACTGCACTTTGTCGCAATATCTAAATATTATCAATTCAATAATGTTAACGGGTGAAATTCCGAGATCGTGGAAAATACAGGAAGTAATTCCCATTTTAAAACCCAATAAAGATCCATTGCTTGCTTCTTCTTACAGGCCTATAGCATTGTCATCAGTTTTAATAAAAATTGTGGAACATTTAATAAAAAACCGTTTAGAGTGGTTTGTAGAAAATAATAGATTGTTAAGTAAATCACAATTTGGGTTTAGAAAGGGAAAGAGTACCATTGATGCGTTGAGTATATTCACCACAGATATTCGACTAGCTTTTTCAAGAAACGAATCAGTACTATCAGCTTTCTTAGACATCAATGGCGCATATGATAATGTTGTTCCTACGATACTGAATCAAAAACTTTTTAAATTAGGTATCCCTTGTAATTTTATTAATTTCATTTCTCACATGTTGTTTGAAAGACAAATTAATTTAAATTTGGGCAATTCAACGAGTCTTAACAGAACTTTATCAAAAGGACTTCCTCAAGGTTCAGTTTTAAGTCCAATTTTATATAATATCTATACCTATGACTTAGAATCTACACTAAATGAAACAGTGAATATTATACAATACGCCGACGATTTATTATTATATTCTACAAATCTGAATGTGTCTGAAGCTTGTTCATCAGTTTCCTTATCTCTTAAGTATTTAGAAAATTGGTTAGATCAAAATTGTCTCGAGTTATCGCCACATAAAAGTACAATTGTCTTATTTTCTCGTAAACGATCTCCACCCCCTATCAATATATATTACAAAGATAGTAAAATCCCTTCTAAAACTCAAGTAAAATATTTAGGAATCACTTTAGATTCCAAGCTTGCTGGATATCTACACTGCGTATATGTTACAAATAAATGCGAGAAACTTATAAACATGTTAAGATGTCTTGCTGGTGTGTGGTGGGGTTCTCATCCTTCTTCTTTAAGATTAGTATACAATGCTATGATACGAAGTAATTTAGATTACGGAATGTTTCTTTTAGAACCTGGTACATCCTTAGGATTTAAAAAACTGGATGGCATTCAATCCAAATCATTAAGAATTGTTTGCGGTGCAATGAGATCTAGTCCCCGTAATGCTTTACAGGTTGAGTGTTGTGATCCCCCTTTGTATTTAAGACGCCAATTACTTTGTGATAGATATTTTTTCCGTATATTACAATGCTCTGATCACCCTCTACTAGCCAAACTGCAAATCTTATCTGACTTGGTCAATACTTCATCGTATTGGATACATAAACCTGTCCCTTGCTTAGTAGTTAGCTATAGAAAATATATATCCCTTTCATCACCATTGTATAACTACCCCATATTACCATTATTTAAATTCAGTTATGAATCATTAATAAATCCCATTCATATTCTTCTTGACATTGGAATACATAAAGGTGATGCAAACGCAAACCTATTTTTCAATTATAAACTAGATAGTGACTGGTCCAGTTTTCATCATATTTTTACTGATGCCTCTAAACATAAAGAAAACTACAACAGTTGTGTGGGGGTAGGGGTTTATCACTCTCAGTATAAAATTGTTCAAAAAATAAAACTTCCTCCGGAATCCTCTATATTTACAGGCGAATGCATGGGACTTTTGAAAGGAGTTGAATATGTTTTATTAATGAAACTTCCCAAGGCAATCATATTTACAGATTCGTTAAGTGCTCTTCAAGCTTTATTTAAATCTCCGTTTAAACACAAATTACAGCATCCTCTTATATTTGAAATTAGAAATTCTGTTTATATGTGTTCTTTAAAGCAGTACAGTGTCTATTTTGCTTGGATACCTGGTCATAGCGGGATAGTAGGAAACGAGAAGGCTGACCTTCTTGCTAACGATGCGGTGGAGTGTGGGGATATTTATCCATATAAAATTTTTTCGCCTGATTTGAACTCCTTACCCAAAATTCACTTACATGACTCTTGGCTTAATCTTTGGAAAGAAAGTAGCAAAACAAAAGGGAATCATTTTTTTAAAATTCAACCTGATATTCCGTCTAAGCCCTGGTTTTCAAAGATTAAGTTGACTAAAAAAACTACTAGTATTTTAATTCGAATGAGACTAGGTCATTCCTGCACACCAAATCATCTCGCAAGATTACATTTGCTCGATAGTTCCAGCTGTGTTTGTGGCGTCGATATTGGGGACTTAAATCATATATTTTTTTCCTGTCCTCTTCTTAATCATTCCTCGTTTTATGCTTCTCTCATTTCCTTAAATGTTCCTTTTCCCTCTTCTATTATAAGTTTGCTTTGTAGTAATAATAGAAATATTTATCAAGTCATTT
>DWBW01000285.1:0-11163 GCA_018231125.1 Spialia spio | reverse complement strand
AGCAATTTGCTTCATATCATAAAAATAGGTAGGTAAATATCTTTTTTAAGACCTATCCATAGACACCCCTCACGTATGGGTTTGATGAAAATATTTTTTTCGAGTTTCAGTTTTCAGTATGGGGAACCCAAAAATTTACTGTACTTTTTCCTATTTTTGCATTAGAATCTTAATGCAGTTCACATAATAGGTACATCTACTTACCAACATTCAACAATAATATAGTTCTTAGTTTCAGAGAAAAGTGGCTGTGACAGAACGGCGGACAGACAGATAGACAGACAGACAGACAGACAGACAAGACGAATCTATAAGGGTTCCTTTTTTTGTCTACGGGACCCTAAATAGAATAAGATACCTAGGCGCTAATGAATCAGCTTGATCTAATAGCACAGTGATAAAATGTCATCACTCCTATCCTATTACAATTTAACAAACCAATAAGTACCCAGGTAGATACCTATTAAAGTTTATGACTGTTGTATTTGTAGGTAATCCATACCTAGGTAGGTAGGTACTGCTCGTGATCCAAAGTTAACAACAACCTTTTTCTTATGTTGCCAATGAATACAATTTAATGTAGGTAGGTAAGTAGATGATGTTGGAAATTATGCAACTATCTACCTGTATCTAATTAATGTACCTAACTACTTACAGCACTTTTTTCAAATTATTAGATCATGATAAATTAATCAAATACCTATGTAGGTAGGAAAGAGCCACTTCTTTGAGTTTTCGTGATTAAAGTTTTCGTTACGTACCCCATAAATACGTCGAACCTAGTTATTTGAGTATTAGCACAGATAATATAGGTAATACTAATACTAGTAGTACCTATTAGATAAACAGTTAGTTTAGTTATGGTGGAGTGCCGTAGGTAAAGTTTATAGGTACCTACCCCGGAATCCAGGGCTTAGTCAATGAACGTTTAACTATATAAACTTTGCAAATATATTTTTATAAAATAGATATTAAAAAAACTGGTCAAGTGCGAATCAACTAGCGCACTAAGATTTCGTGCAATATTTATAAATTTATTGTATCAAAAACCCGTGACTTGAGTATTCGTGCTCAACCATGGTGTAGGTGTTACCTTCCTTATCCATCTATCATAACAGTCCTATAACGAGCTACGTTGCGTTACTTACTCACTGCATATCGCTTAGCACTATTTCTAATAGAAAATAACATGTCAGGATCGAACCCAAAATCAATACAAGTACCTACCTAAAGCAAAGATCAAGATTATTGCACACTACGCCACAATTGCATAATCATCATGGTTTAAAGGAAATTTTTAAATCACAATTTGATTTCGACAACTCGTGATTGGAGTTCTGTTTGTATGGTGACTTTTATTACTAGCTTGCTGAGCTAATGAGAATGACACAAGAAAAATCATACTTTAACATAGTAAGTACCTAAGATAGGAAACATTGGATATGCTTAAAAATTTAAAAGTTGCACTTGATTTCTCCAGGATTCCATCATTAATCAGATTCTAACTTGGTGGCATTGGGACCGCCTCAGAACTACACCTCACTAAACAAAAAAGAATTTTTAAAATCCATTCATATTTTGGCAGAGTAATCGAATCACATAGGTACCTACCTAGTTACTTACATAAAAAAATACAGACGGATTGAGAACCTCTTTTTTTAAGTCGGTTAAAAATACAACATATAGGAAGATTTAAGTGTTGAGTAAGAAAGGTAGGTCGGTACTTAATTAGTAATATCCTAAATAGACAAGGAGAAAAAGTAAGAACGATATACGGATATACCTACCTAACAGTAGGTAGGTACCTACTTAAGCGTTTCATTACTTTGCTCTTGTTCTTTACTAGATTAAGGACTTGTTGCACAATATCTGAAAAAGTCCTGAATAAGCTATTTAAAGCTAGTTTTATAGCTACTCTTCAAAGGCTATCTACCGCATTAAGTCTTACATCGCGTCTCACAAATAACAAAATAAGCTAAATTGGTAAATAAAGTGCTTTAATGGCTGCATTAAGTAGGTATGTATAATAAATTTGGAATCATTATGTTTCATATATGAATATCTAAGTAGGTACTTAATACCTAAGTAATTAAGTATTATGAAACTCAAAAAAAATAATACCTACAAATTTTCAGCTTACAGTAGCGTAGGTATACTCTTTTGATTTTTCACGTGTATGAATATTCAACAGGGTTACAGCAGATTCGTCTTAATTAAAATGTTCTCAACTACTTAGGTACGATCCGTATTCTTAACATCACTACTCAGCGGTGGGTATGTGGTTAACCACTGGTTATCTACAACATCTATTCATTCGTACGTTGACCATGAAAAATATATAGAGTCGCAACTGTAAAAGCGAATAAAAATAATACATAAAGTAACTTACCATTACATACATTCCCATGCGGCTGTTCATAGTGATGCATTGCTCGAAGCACCGTGATGCGTGTGTAGGATCGCGCCCTTTCATGTCACAAGCGAGACTAAAATGTGCGACCGACTGGCCGCCTGAAACAGTGGAGCTTCGCCCCCCACCCGTTACTTCGGCCCCGCATGCGCGAACTGAATTAAAGCCGTTTTTCTTCTGAACCATTTAACTTTCGTCATCGCGCTGCTGAATGAGTGAAGCGAGTCTGATGAAACATGACGCGCTCTACGTATGGCCGCCGGCCGGGTAGGATGTAGTGCAGCCATTCGTAAGAGCACTAAGAGCATACTAATATTTACTAAGTACCAACCTACTTACTTAACTTGGCTGTAGGTAGGGTAGACCGGGGTCGATTGAAACATTTTTGACTAAATAGCTCACTAAAGGCACAAATCGAGTGCAATAAACACAAAAAATGCTATTGGATTGGATGTGACAGTGGCATACCTACGTTCCGGTTCGATAGAATAGAACCTACCCATCTAATTCCTGCCCGCGCCTACCACTTGCCGAAAATACACCTACCACTAACCCAATAGGTAGGTATGTAGGTAAGCATAGGCATGTACTTATGTTCTGCCAGCGGAAGGAAATCCTGCACGAAATAAGAAAAAATCTCCTATAAATTTCACTGATCGGACCACGCTCGTATCATCTCTAGAGATCCTTACGCTGATGCACGCCACTGATGATTTTTGGTGCCTTTTGGTTTATTTGGTTTTCTCGTTGCAACTAAAGTGGCATTTTCAACACTTTTAGAACTCTTAGATAACGAGCAAACCTTGGGACTTCTGTAGTTTTTATAATTTATTATGGAAGCAATATATATCCTTCAATAATTTTTCACCTATACTGTGAACACCTACCTATGTAAGGGACTAATTTCCACATACCTACCTAATGTGTTCGTAATATTTGCAGCATGTATCTGTTCCATGATGCTTGATAGGCACTTATATGTAAGTAGGTACGTACCTACCTAGACCTAATTGATTTTTAACACATTTTTATCATTCAAATAGGGCGTCAATAGTTTATTCATTCCTGTCTTTGAGCAGAAGAATAAATTTCTAAGAGAAGGTAACTCTTAGATCGTTTGAAATAGGTAAGTACCTAGTCCAATTACACTCCGAAGGGTTCTTATACACGCTGTGAAAAGTCGCCGTGACTTCTGCAGTCAGGACAAATAATTTTTTTGGACCCTCGTTAGAGTATAAAATATTGTGTTCTGTGTCCCACATCTGTATTAGTATCAGTGTGCTGTGGCCGGACCTATGCGAGCTGAGCGAGCTACTTCATCTCACCTACCCTACCCCGTCCCGTCCCCTGCCGCACCGCAGCAAATCCTCGTACGTTATGTCACTACAGACAAGATTTTTTTTCTCAGATTGAGATTTCATAAACATAATTATTATCTACTATCAAAATGTGGATGTTGATCATTAAACAAGATTCTTATGTTTTCCAATTTATTTGATACAAAATTAAAAGCAACCATTATTACAGCATAGAATATTTTGTATTTGTTATTACTCTAGGTCTTATGATTTATGTTTTGCATTGAGCAAAACAATGATATTCATAAATGATGCCTAATAATAAAATATGTTTATAAAATTGTGAATTTAGATAAAATATAAAAATTCAACTAAAGGCAAGTTCTACCTATAAACCGCTTTATGTGAAATTTGAACATAAAATAATACCTAAGTATGTATTAAAAATTATCTTTTATCTTTGAACAAGAGGCCACTGACATTTTTTGGTTCAGACAACTCTAGCATTAGCATTAGGCATTGCTTCAAGCCATATACCTACATTGTTTTACAAAAACATTAATTTAATATTGAGTTAAATTCTAACTAATAACAATAAAATATAGTTTACAATATTGTTATATATCAATTATTTCTCTACAATGTTATGTTTTCAATTTTTACTGTTACATTATCTACTTAAACCTAATATTTAAAAGTTCAAATATATACAGAAATATTTAATAATTTTATTTATATCAAATAAAAACATATATTATTGAAATTCAGAGTGTATTCTTATGGATGGTGTTAATCAATGATAAAAGACCTGTTATAGAACAAGAAATGCAATTTTAGATGCAATGTTATTTTAATAAAAAATTTAAATGTAAGTGTAGTTAGATAGGCTCATAATTGGATTTTGATTAACAATTGAGTCTTTAATCATAATATAATCATCATCATATTTTTATTATACTTAACATGATCAGAAATGAGTACACACATGATTAACCTCAGTATATTAAAGCCTGATCTTGCATCTAATAAATAGAACTGGGTTAGATGATAAATAACAAAAATCACAGTTTAATATTGTCTTTATACCACTAAAGCATACTCTGATTATGATTCAATTTTACAGGATTATTTATTGTGTGTGTAAGTGAATAATTTAAGTTAATGAAATTCTTTAGATTAAACTTTGATCTGCTGATACCAATCCACATTCCAAAACATACAGATGTTCATAATAACATTTTCACTACTTAACAAAATGGTTATAAAACGCCTGCACTATCAGACTGCAAATTCAATAAGTATATGCAAATGGTACAATTAAATAAAATTAATATTTTTTCATTGAAATTGAAAATATTTCTTACCACACTTCATTTGTAGAATATCTGCAAGACAGACAATATTGATAAGATTTCTCTTTGTCACCTTATGACAGTGTATATATAGTTCTAAACTTCCTCATTCTAATGAACAAATTAATACTATTTATTTATGTATGCTGGATTTATAACAGATTTTAATTTCATAGTTATTTAAATAGTTCAAATACTGTTCTAGAAGCTGTTGTTCTGTATTTTATATCAGATACATATGATACATGAATATAAAGACAAACATATTTTCTAGTAATCTAGTGATGAGTCATAAAGCAATTTATCAACAAACCAATACAATGGTGCGAAAACATTTTTTTGCAATTGAACATAAAAAACAACACCTAAATAAAAGTGTGTAACTATCACTCCTATACATTTTTACATAACTATAAAGATACCAAAGTAATTTCACTTATGAATAATGTTATATTTAATTGCATTTATTATATGTAAAAATGAGAATATTACTAATATATTGCCAATAGTTACAGAAGCAAGCTGAAACCTAGCAAGCGCAGTTGTCCCCATCCCTGTTGCGGCCATTGTCATTGGCATTTAACTTGATTTGATCCGGGAACTCATTGTAGAGTTCAGCTTCTGTTTCCTGGGCCAATGCATTTCGAGCTATGGTTTGGAATGCCAGTTCTACATTCACAGCCTCCTTAGCACTGGTCTCGAAATATGGAATATCATTTTTACTCTGACACCATTGCTGTGCCCGTTTAGCAGACACAGCACGATTATCCAAATCAATCTTATTGCCTAGTATAACAAACGGGAAGTTCTCAGGGTCACGAGGCGAAGCTTGTATCAGGAACTCATCTCGCCAACTTTCCAAGGACTTGAACGTGTTGGGGGCAGTTACGTCGAACACTAATACGCAACAATCCGCCCCGCGGTAGAACGCCACTCCCAACGACTGGAAACGCTCTTGGCCTGCTGTGTCCCAAATCTGCATTGTGACGATTCTGTCATCGACTATCACCTCCTTCGTGAGAAAATCTGCGCCTATTGTTGCCTTATACTGGTTGGAAAATTTTTTGTTAACAAATTGATTCATCAACGACGTTTTTCCAGCGCCACTGTCTCCAAGGATGATCACTTTTAGGAGAACCTTTTTTCTCGACGACATTTTTCGCAAAAATTTAACTGAATTACAAAAAATACACAATTAATAATCACTCTTTGTCTGTTCTTTCTTTTGACATAAAACGAAATTGAATTGATAAATGCGTCACCTGTTTGTGATGTTACCATACGTACAAAAAAAATTAAAAATCAAAATTACTGAAAGCATAGTGCAGTGCTTGAGAACTAATAAGAGCGTCAGACCGTCAGACATCCGTTAGATTATCATACTCTATGGCAGGATAGAAACAAGGAAACAAGAAGTATGATATAGCAGTATACGTTGGCCAAGCGCGCTCGGTGAGTGCATTATTGTGGGCCCAAATCAAATACCTATATACAGCAATCCCAAATCCATTTCAAATGCCTTAGTACACGTTAGCCTAACATACAAGACCCTGAACGCAGTGATCACCATAGACTAAAAAGTTTTTTTTAGATAACCTCATTGGTTGTTAGAAAGTTATTTTTAATGGTCATTGTAATGCGCGAATGCTCGAATTTTGATCCTAATATTTTTCGTCCTTCGTGCCATTATATATCTTACGGTATTTTAAAAACCCATCTGTCTGCGTATCTCTATTCTACTTCTATACGCGATACTATATATAGCATCTATATTGTTAGTCTGTGCTTCTATCTTTGATCTATGATCATGATCACAGACTAGGTCATGATGTGCTGTGAACTGCTGTGCTGAGTGCTGATTTCCGCAGATTTCCGTGTGTTTCGTTCGTACACTTATCATTTTATATTCTAATTTCCAGTCCAAGATAAAAGTAACTATGATTCCAGTTTATAAAACCCTATAATGAAATATTAATGAGTGATGTTTTTTCTTATTAGACACCATTTTTAATAATTGAGTCTATTGAACTCATCGAAGACAAGGTGATCTAAGGTAAATATGGTCAACCGAATTGTGTTGGAATTGGAATATTGTCCGTTAGTGACTAACTAACTTTCATTAGTAGAATGGAGAATAATTTGAGTCGCAGTGGGAGCCGGTCGAGTTCAGTATGCGAGCTCGAAAAGGACTTGAGTGATATGGAAATTATGAAATCTAGGACGAATCGACGCAACGTAATGGGTCGGACTCAACCCGCTCGGAAAGCAAAAAGAATTAGATTTTTTCGAAATGGTGATAAATTTTATTCAGGAGTTATAATTCCCGTCTTGCCAGAAAGATACAGGTAAGAATGATTATTACTATTGCATGTACCTTAATTCCTATTTACTAATGCGAAAATGTACCACTTTCACTTTCATTGATTTTTATTTCCTCTTTATGCCTATCTAGTTTGATTGTGGGCGCGTGTTATGAATCGTTACTTACGAAGCTAGATTATCATAAGTTTCGGATACGTAGGAAATGACTAATGCGGCATATTAATATGCTTTATTTATTTCCCTCTTATGAATAATGAGCATAACAGCATTAACATAACATCATAATATACATTTCATGCAAACTAACTACATATTATTGTTAATTGACAGCGATATTTACTATTTGTGAAGTGGATAATCATGATTTTTCGATTTATTGAAAGAAAAAATGTACCTACCTTACATATATTACTACGTTACATATATATTTTTTAATAACTTAAAAAAGTTTTCAACTTATATTTTTTCTTTCAAGATTAATCCTGGATGTGATGAAAAGAACTTCATAGTTAATATCATCTTTGAAATGTGATAAAAAAAATATTATTGTCAGTCTGTAGCTAAGTGGTGTAGTAGTGATTAATAAGCTTAACCTAAGAAATTAATGAATTTTATAATTATGTAGACAAATAAATGTGTCTATCCTAAAATTTTATTACAGGTCATTTGATAGTTTGACTGCTGATTTAACCAGAGTATTAGTAGATAATGTGACTTTACCCAGTGGTGTAAGAACAATATATTCTCTAGAAGGTAGAAAAGTGAGTATAAATGTATATAAATCTGTTAATATAATGTACAGATGTTTGAAATAGGCCTCTCACCAGAAATGACCGGGTCCAAACCTCTTCATGCACCAATGACTTTCTTATTTAATTAGTTGTTCTATAAGTAATTTTTTTGTTGTTAAAATCAAACACAGTTTTGTATATTAAACAAATACTTTATATTAAATTTTATATTGTGTGTTCTGGTCCAAAACCTTTTGACATCTTTCTGGTAGTAGCATAACTACTAATTAGCAGTGATGGGCAAAAATTATTTAGAATAATAATTACAAATTACAGTTAAATTATAATTAGTATTTAATTAGCTACTAACAGAAACATGACATGAAATTTTTGGTCATTGCTGGCAAAAAACTGATTGAGGTTGTTTTTGACAATTTGTTTTTGAAAATTTTGCAGTGACTGGAAAAAATAATAGTCTTATGGTGCCAGGCCTGGAGAATATGGCGGTTCTGAAATTGTGTCCCATTCAAGCTGTAAAAGCTTTTGCCAAGTCACCAAACTTGTGTGAGGTCTTGCATTGTCTTCGTGCAAAACTAAACCTTCTCTGTTGATTAGTTCTTGTCTTTTCTGTTGAATGCATCACTCACTTTGTCCAGCTGATGACAGTGTACTTCTGATTTAACTGTTCTGTTATCCATTAAAAGCTCAAAAAAAAACCCTTTCTTTAGTATTTTAAAGAGCACCAACCAAAAACTGCTGCGTAAAATTAATTGGAAATTTTCACACACAAGCCTTGCTGCTACACAAGCTCTCAAAGCATATAACCCCCGTAGACTGTATAAGTAGACTGAAAACCGCCATTATGTTTGAGATGAGGTGCCTATAGTGACAATACTGACAATAAAGAGTTGATAAAAAAAATAATGTGTACATTATTATTATATATTATTATTTTTTTGTCGCTGTTGGTCAAAAATTTTGTATGGTTTGTGTACAAATAGTTTTTGGATGTAGTACAATTGTTTTTGTTGTCTAAAATTTAATATTTTCTTGCTAAATGTGAAATTTTCAAGACAAATGTAAAAGTGAAGTATGTAAAAGTGAATTAAAATATTTTTTATTCAGATAGGAAAACTAGATGATTTAGAAGATGGACAATCATATGTGTGCAGTGGTTTTGGTGAACCATTCAAACGTTTGGATTACGAAGCCAGTGCTGTGACACCACAGTCCTTTAGGCTAAGCGGCCCTGAGTCTCTCAGTGACAGTGCAAGTCCATCCCCAGCTAGAGCTAACAACAGACAGTCCCGATATCTGCAAGTTAGTATATAAATCTATAATAAATTTTTGTATTTCTTAAACAATACATACTTAAAATAGTATTGTAATAGTGTGGAGCAAATGTAGCATAATATGAAACTGTCTTGTCACTGAAATGTTGTTAAAGCTGATGTTTAATTTTCGTTACAATATACACCTATGAATTATTGAAATATTTATGAATATCTCAGTTCAACTATTATATTTTACAACATTTCGCCTTAATTAATCAAAGTTTTGCAAATTTTATAATAATTTGTTGTTACAAATTATGTTTGTGAAATGAAAAAAGGAGATTACATTGTTTAATGAAAAAAGGAGATAGTCATTAGTTAAGTACTTATAATAGGTAAATCAATAATAGATAGAATTGCACATAAACTATACCTGTAAGGTTGCAGTAATCGATGTGCAGCGCATTTATATGCATGTTTCGCATAACCTTACACCTCTGTCAATGTTATCAGTAAAAATAAGGAGATGGTTATGCCTCGAAAGATAATTACGTGTGTAATGTTTAAACGGTATTCTGGCGTTCGCGCCATTAAACTCCGGGAGTTTCGCTTCAGTGAAAATAGGTCAAGGCGACTGTTTCCGACAAAGTTTAGTAGTTTCAGCTTAATTATAAATCATGTTTGGTTTTAAAATAAAATTTTACGTTTAATTCGTAAACATTTTGGTGTTTGTTCAAAAACTTATTTATGAAAACCTTATACCTACTTACCTTAATACCTGTGAGAAACAGATATTATTTTCTTAACTGACTCTTCAATTGGAACACCTTTGCCAAAACATTACCTAAAACCAAACCACTACTTAATTAATGTCATTTTATTATTTCTGACATTTTTTTGCGTCTGAGGAGTAAGAAGGGAGCATTTTTATATCATTTCTTTCGTTTGTTGCAGACGAATGGTAGTACAACTGCAACTGGCAATGGTTCACCTCGAGTGAGTCCTGCTGGAGACAACGTAGTCCGACCACGTATAGTTACTATTATTAGGAATGGTGTTAAACCACGCAAGGTAGGTTTATTATCATATTCTGGCAAATTAGCTTTATATCCCTTAATCCAATTATCAAGTTTTTAAGATTACATGATTTTTTTATATAGGTACATAGTTTCATTATTTTTACATTGATAATTTGATTATAAATCTTTATTGTGTTTGTTGTATGATCGTTTTTTGCTTCATTTATCGTAAATAAAAAATATGGAAAAATCATTCATTCATGGCATTAATCTATATACCTAAGTATAAATGAATCGTTATTTCGTTTCATTAATTCTTCATTATTTGTGTTTGCTATTGTTAGGGGTGTGTTCTCTCTTAAATGAAAACAGTTAAGAAAAGTGATCGCAACATTTAAAAAAATCGAGAAAATATGAGAATTTAACGACATTGTTTACTTTTACTTAACTGACATTAGTTTTTTTTTTAATTTTGTTTGTGGCAACATGCCTTCCATACATTATGCCAATAATTCCTGTTTTACGCAGACGGAGTTACGCGGGTCAGCTAGTAAAAAAAATATGTACCTATAATAGTTGTAGGTTATGATTAAAATAAGTATTAGAACTCAATTCATTTATATAAGAAGTAGGTACATACAATTAAGTATCGTCGTATAGTTACCTCGAGAGCAGACCTCTTTCTATAACTTTATAAGTAACTAGCTTTTACCCACGACTTCGTCTGCGTGGAAGTCATAAACGTAAAATTCCCCTT
>DWBW01000284.1:0-11169 GCA_018231125.1 Spialia spio | reverse complement strand
ATAGAAATATATATCTACAAATAACATTATCGTAACTACGCTATTATAATACAGCGTAGTTATTTCGTCACATCATAGTTCTATTTAATGAGAAGTACTCATTAAATCTCAAAGCACTTTTCAGTCGAGGATCGTACGTTTTAAATTAAAATGCGTTTATCTCTGCTAATGATTGATATATCACTCGGCGAATGACAGTTAACAAATAGCTATTAATTGTCGGCGGCCTGATCGAGTTGGTCCGAACGTCGGGTGCGAGTGGTCACACACATGAATTTGCCCGCGATCGTTAGTTTATTAGCAGCCGATCAGCTTCCAAATCAAACAAATAACTAATCAACCGAACAATGATCGCTGTCTATGGCCGTAATTGATTGCCAATCGACGAAGACCCTTCTGTTTTTCAAGGGAAAATCTATTTTTAAAACATAGTGCTGTATTTTTAATCCGAATCATGCGAATGAGCACCTCGTTATCTAGTATCTAACAAAAAATATTTCAATGAATACAGGCGTGTAGATACTTCGATCTAGACACTTTTATATAGACCCAGAAAAAATATTTAAGCTTTGAAAAAAAACTACAGCTGGTAGTTAAATAACGAGTCCCGCGCTAACTTAGATAAATACAGTAATGCAAATGAAGTGAGCTGGTCTCATCGACATAACGTCTGTTTGTCTAATTTTGTATGCCGGTCCTGTAATGTTAACGTAGCACAAGTCCATTTAGCTGCGACCATGTTGTTATACTCGTAAATTTAAACGAACAGGTACCTACGTAGTTTAATGTTCGCTGCCAATGCAATATTTAACAAGGTAATAAAAAGTAAAGCAATTATATAGTAAGGTATAAAAAATGTACATCGGTTAAGTATTAGAATTATTATGCCTATTGCCTATCAATACTAAAGCCTCATAATTGAATTTCCAAAGCTACGAGTAATAAGATCCTACAATACTTGAGCTTACAGCGCTCCGCTACGCGGCGTAGCAAAGCGTAGCGGCTCTACGCAAAAAATAACGTAATACATTGTCGCTTCTTGGTGTATTTCCGCGTGTTTCCCCTAAAGCTTATTATTTTTATCGCGAGAGCAAGCTTGTGTAAGTGAATGTTTTGCACTTTTTCATACCTCGTATAATTTATGAACACTGTATCTATACGTTTATATTATGTGTACATTGCTTGCGCATCACTGTTCTACCTCAAATAATACAATTCTATAGATAATCGTGTTATAACTTATCACAATGGCCGGATTGACTTTTATTTTTGTTATGAGAAAATAATACGAACAAAGTTTATTGTGGTCTATTCTCTTGAAGTCGTACGTGCTTAAATGTTCTAAACACAAAAGAAAGTAAACCCAGCGGACAAATCTTGCAAAAGTAACAGTGGTATAAAGATTAAGATGTTTTCCTAGTGGAAAGATTTTTATCATTTAAATCAAGATAGAATATCATTTTAAACTTTATGATAAAAAATATAATATACTATTATTTTTAAGCACATAAAATTCGTTAAATAGGCATGTAAGGTGCTTAGGGAACCAAAATTTCCCAGAATTTTCTTTCAAATTTCTGAATCTAGTTACAGTATATAAAATCCATTTGAAATCCGAATCGCGATATTTAGGAAGATCACATCGACCTTGTAAACCTTGTTCAAGTATTACATATTTGGTTCTACACCATCTATCTCCATAATATGTCATATCTCGTACAGTTACGGCATATTACTCTTGCCTGTGCAAATAATAGTGAGCGTTTAAACACACTCAACTATTCTGGTCTTTCCGCATAATCTTGCTATTAAGCTGAAGACTTGAAACAAAATTCTAACTTGCCTGTCGGATGAGATGGAAACTTCAAATTTGATCATGCTTTCCACGGCAGATTTCAAAAGAGAAAAAGAAACCGACTCGGAACAAGCTTTAAGCTAGGTTCATTCTTCGAACGCGACTTAAATTATTTCATATTTTCCGCAAATTCTTCATTAAACTAATTTTCATGAGAAAGTTTTGCATATTTATTTAAATAACTGTGAACTTGCATTTGCAGAAGTTGCGAGAATTTTAGTTCAAGTTCTGAAGACTCGCCGGATCGCCGTTTTGCAGGTAAAATTAATCTCATTATTTTGCATACCTATTTGAAGTTTAATATTTTGGAAAACTAATACAGGATGTTTACGTAAAGCTGCATTTGATAAATATATTTATGGTTTAAAAGTGTACATTCCTTAATCTTAAACTTGGTTTTTAATATTAAAGATGTAAGTAATAAATATTATATTAATTTATAAGATCTATAATTAAGATAAGAAAACACTGAGGTCAAGGACAAAAATATTATAAAATAGATATTACACCCATCAGACGCAAAGGCACGTTCATTAAGTTAATGATGATTTGTAGCCGTTGTAACCAAAGTAAACAAAGGTTCATCAAACATTAAAGTTTATGACCAAAACACAAAAGCCATATAAAGTTCCATTTTGACGCTCATATTATAATATCCAGTTTAATGATTAAATATTTGTCTTTCAGTTTTGTTGCTTAATATGCCAATAATACCGTTGAGTCCAAAGTATTCGAAAGATGGGTACTAACGTACTAAGTAATGTTGTTAAGTAATGTAAGTTGCTAATGCCAAGAGACATGATTCTTGCTGTTGATATTAATATGAAGTTACTCAAAAGTTATGAACAAGAAATGGAGAGACCGTACGAGAACATTAATATAGGATTCTTCCAAATGAAGATAGCTCTGACATAAAGATCAATGTTAGCAAAGCTGCTAATGACTAATGAAAAATTTTAATTGTGCGACTACCTAAAATATTAACAAAATTAGTACAGGTAATGTATACGTACATAGTTATTATGTGTCGTTATAGGAATACAAAAGATTCCAAAGCATTGATAACATCCTTTATGAAAATCGTTTGAAAACAAAACGCAGCAGCGAACATTAAACCAACCGAAAATTATATGATACCTATTGTTGGCCATAAAATATTTTTGCTCACAATTTCTCTCGTGTGAATTGAGCAATTTTTTTGTAAAATGTAAAGAATATTTATTCAAAAATGGAAACAAGATATTATTTTCTAGTTCGAACCAGGACATATGGTAATAGGACAACTTTAGCTACAGCAACCTTTAACAACTTTCGCATATAATAATAAAATATATTCATATTCTATACCACAATGAATGTACCTTATCTATATACGTAAATTTTATTTAAAAAATACGATTTTAAATCACAAACAAGAAAGAATAAAATTAGACAATTCTTCTACCTTTATTAAATACTAGTAACTACGATGACATGATGTAATTATCTACATAATATTTGCAATATATACCAACAGTAAAGGTCACCAACAACAAAAAAGAATATTTGTAGTAAACGTTAGTTTTATGACAGTGTTTTTTTACTTGTCTATGTAAGGCAGCCTTTGTTTCTTTTATTTGCGCCTTAACAATAAAAATGTTTTATTAGATACTTGTGTCTAGCAACGCGATGGTCAATAAGTCTTTATTACCAATTTATAACGGTCTACTTGCAACGGATGGCCTTAACGAATCCTTTATGTGCATTGCCTGTATAAATGACGACCACACTAAGCCACATTAGGATTCCCGCACCAGAGATGATGAGAAAATTAATCGCATTAATGCCGGGTACGACAATCAAAATTTATCATTTTAAATCTGCACCTATAGGAATTAAATCTGGGACTCTTCAAATGACGGCATAGATACACGGTTCGTCATGAATTTGATCACATCATGAGCAAATTGAGCAACACAAAGACAAAGAATTGTGTTATACAAACATTTTATATTATTGGAATGTACTTATATTTCCATTAAAAACTTTTGGGAGCCAGAAAAAGGACAAAAACGTGAAGACTGCGTGCGTGTCCCGCAGGCTCTAATGGATAATATGATATTAAAGGAAAATGGATATTCAATACTTCGAAGCAAGCCTTAGTTCAGAATTTACGTAGCGTACGTTATCTTGTTTCTATACGTCACGTTAATTATTCGGCTAGAATAAAAGCCTTATAAATAAAGCTTTAATGAAAGGAGCCTATTATATCTAAAAGATAAAGGACTACTTATTAGCAGTTTCATTTCGAGAGCCACGACGTTATATGAAACGTTATCTAGCGAAGCTTTTCTTAAAGATTTAAGAGCAGTGCCTAAGCGAGTGTGTTCTATTTTAATAAATTCTAAATTCTTTTAGTCATAAAAAACAGTAAAGCTAAATAGAAAAAAAAACACTCAAATTATTGACAGTAATTTACAACTTTTACATTTGCACTGTGGTTTAATAAACAATAATAATGTAACTTTCTGTTTCACACAAAATAATGTTTTTATCACTTGATATTTGAGAATTTTGTTTGGAGCAGTTATTTTTTTTTTGGAACGAAGACACAATTTTTTTTCACAGTACAACAAACACTAGCAACGTACGGTACTATTATTGTCCTCGAAAGCGGTAAAGTTGGCGCGCCACTGCGTCCGGGACGGGTGGCTTCGGGGCGGGCCGCCGTGTCACTGGCCGCCGCCCCGCCCGCCCGCCTTTACGCGCAATGCTACACGCACTTCTTCAACCTGATCACCATCATCATCATCAGTATAAGTATCATCGACAGTGAATAAATTCTTACTCATTTATTATAACCGACCTGGCCCTGAGAGCTTCAAACGGCCTTCGAACATTTGTGTAAAGAAAAAGAGTTGTTTTTATTATTTTCCTTGAGTAACTTTCTCAAACTTCAAGGAATATTTAAAAGAAAAATTACCCATATCCGTCCTGTCGTTTTCGAGTTTTGCTCTTAGCGATTTCTTTTTTATTATGAAAATGGGTTTAAAATGACTTGAAAAAGTAGCAGAAAATTATTAGATTTATAGATCGCACGAGATCAGACGGTTTGACGCCATATAGGGCAAGTATATGTACATCAGTGGGCACCCAAAGGCTAATTAATGGATAGATGTATGAGAAGGACTTCGAAATTCGTGATAAACTATTGTGAACTACTTAATCAACCACATTAAGTTAAGAATTTTGCAGCTACAGATAACTTTAGAGTCCCCATTAGTGATCATAACCTATTTTCAGAAGTAGGTACAATAAGAAAAATAAACATTAATCTTATGATTCGGAAAATAGAGAAATTACGTCTTAAGAACAAATTTATGAGACTAAGGAATAGGAAGGAAGCTAGAAAGACCACAACTCCAAGCTCTAGCGTTTGTTAGATGTCGAGCGAAGCATAATTAATTTCTACGTTAGCATTCACATCAAAAATGTATAAGATCCAAAGTGATTTATAGTGTAGGAAATGTCTTGGTGAAATCAACTAGAGCATTAAAGACTCCTTCGCTTTTGATTATCCAGTAATTAAAATGTACTCACCTACGTAAATATAAGGATTTTTGATAATCGTAATTAATAAGTAGGTACACAAAAATACTTTATCAAATGTAAATTTTCTGAGTTTACTCAAACATTTATAACCAAGATTTAATACTAAGTTAATAAAGCACGTTTACAAATTATAATAACACCTACACAAAAATTATATTATTAAGCGAGGATTTTCTAAATTTAATCAGCCATTTGTTACGCTCTTGATCCGTCTGTCGTTCTATCCAAAATATGTAACTCCAGCCAATTTCGGTCTAAATTCCTTGATCCGCCCTTATGAATCCGTTTCGCTCCACAACTTTTACTCTGCATACCGACAAATCTCTTTAATATCAAATGCACAATGGTAGATCCTGGATTCGCTCCAACGTCGTCAATCACCCAAATCTTCTATTAGACAATTTTTTTTTTCGCTTTGCTAAGAGTAGCTTCTGACATTTTGTTAAATTTTAAAACTAAACTACGATATTACCAACTACATATATGCTGATAGATATACATTACGTGAACTGGTTTTTAAAAGCTTGCAGCGAAATATTACATTCTATTAAAACTTTTTCTTGTGCTGAAACGAGTGTACGAAAAATGTAAGAGTAATTAACTGTTGCACTTCATATGTTAAATGTTTTATAACTGTGGGAAAATAAGCCATAACGATTAATAAAACAAACATTAATATACCTCAGCGGTTTAGAATCATGAAGTTTTTAATTTCAGTAACTCCTCAAAACGAAGGAGTTATACCTATATTTAAACATTGTAACATTGTTAATAGTGTCAGATATTAATTTTTTATAAGGCTAGTGCAATCGTCGTACCACTCTGTGTAAAATCAACAAAGGTTCCGTTGTTACCGCAGCCGAAGCAACGCTGATCGACAAAACCCAATCGAAAAATAATGAAGTGTCAGAACGGAAGACCAAGGTGCTTTCTGTTTGACGTTTGACGTGCGCGTATTCTGCTTGCAATTACAAAACTAATATCTACAGTATAATACATAAAAATCTGTACCAAATACCTACCCTAAGTTAACATTTTACTAAGTTGAACAGTTTAATGGCAATGAAAGCTCGTAATTTAACTTCCATTAAAAGTTTTATGTCTTAAATGATTGCAATGTTAAGTCGTCAGTTGAGTGCGGGAGCATGAAATGCCCTGGATGGCGTATTTAATTAGGAAATGTACAGGTCATTGTTTATAAATGAGTGTCAGGTCAGTGCATGAATAAACTTTTCAGCACTCATTACGAATATATGCTGCGACGGACTTCTGAATGGAACTCTTAATTATGAATGTAATAGTTACTGGACGCAGATGAAAGCTTAAAGAGATTTTGGATCTATTTAGACAGTTCATTTGGAACTTTGCTTTAATGAATTTTGAAAGCAAACGTGCATAACAATTTTACCGATGTGCTGTGCTTTCACTTAAAACAACAATGAAAATTATCATTTAAGGTAGACTACTAGACTAACACAAAAACAACATTACCAACACCCTAGTGGAAAACTACAAGCAAGCCAAGTATATCATGTATATTATAAATAGTGATTAATTCTTTTTTGTCACCGTTATGAGCATAAATGATACCATCACAGAGAAATGTAGATGTTATCATATCCGAAAACTAAAGACAGTACCTACTCACAGTAACCATTACACGATTAATAAAAATAGAGGACTTTTAAGCGATAGTCATTAGAAATTCAATTAGCTACATCGCCATCTTATGGAAGCTTACGATCTGCTGGAATAGAGCAATATCAGCCTCTCACGATAAGGAAAACAAAATGGCGAAAGGGAAAACAAAAATACATATAATAACAGTAATCTCCCCATGAGATTTTATTTTTAGTGGACAAAAAAATTATCCATTACTTACTGTCAAAAAGTTAGAATTTTAGGAAATACTAAATTCCAATAAATATATATTTTTAGAATTTAAATAAAATTAATTCACAAAAAAAACTATTAGGTAAGCAGTGAAGTGCTTACCTAATTGCCATGCCATAATTTATTACCTACTTCAATAAACGAAACTAGCTAAGCTCAGACGTAAACCAGCAGCCATTTTTGGGCGGAAACATCACTTATCACGTAACAACAAAGTTAATAATTTCATTAATAATCCATTATAATAATATGCAATGTCTATATTACATAAAATTTCTCTAAAGCTCCTAAACCAGCAATAAATTAGCATCTAATGCGGACGTCGGGCACAGTTGTATATGCAGTGTGTTTTGTCACCCACCTCGTTTGCAGATTAAGTGTAACACTAATTAATCAAGTTAACACAACTGCTTCAAATCACAGGATCATGATGAGTAGATACGAATTACTTCTGTTGTTATTACAAAACAAGCAGAGCGGTTGGTTTCAGCCTACTCGGGACTTAACTTGTAAATAAAATGTGCAGACGTAACTTGTTTCTCCATATCTCCTTATTTCAGTTAATTGTTCCTGGTTCAGATTACAGTACTTATTATAAGTTTTTTTTTATTACTAATGTAATTAATATTTTTAGCCCAGAGAATATAGTAAGTAAACTACATACTTTAGTTAGTCTCAGATCAATTCCAAATTAAACTTCTATTGAGCCGAACTAATTAATTCCAGCAGTTAATTAAGGATATCGACTAAAGTTTCCATCACCAAAATACTCTTAGACAACCCTTCCTGCGGTTTGCGTTGTTTACAGCGTGAAAGCCTTCGCTTCGTGTAAATAGCGGTCCATTAGACCCAGGCTTCGCTTGTCAGCGCTGGACGTTTCCTTTAGGTACGTCAAAACAATACGCTTTACGGTTTTTGTATTATCAGCCTCTCCATGCTGTGCTTTCAAACGTACAATGATACGTACCGATACGCCACTCTCGACCATGCTAGGTTCTACTCTTTGCACGTCTCATACAATAGACTGTCCAATCAACATAACGCCAACAGTTCGGAACAAAAGTATCGTCCAGTCTAGTGTAACACGAACATAATCATGCTGAACCCAGGGCTTCACTTTACAGCGGAACTTCGATTAGTACGGATAAATATTTCATACGTTTTCGCAAAGTTCTTAATTAAATTATTTTCTTAGTGAAGCTCTCACGTAACTGGAAAATTTTCAGTTTCTGGACTTTTCAATTTAATGATTACAACTTCTTTATCTCTGCGTTTTGCTACGTTTAAATTTATGGACTAAGAATTACAAGACCTTAATGTGTTATTATAAATCGAAAAGAAACAAAATTCTAGTTACCTAATTTAATAAAATAAACGTAAAGATTGTTACTACAATAAAATTATTTCCAAATATAAAAACTTGATACTAAAGTCTCTCTTTAATAATAATGAATACTAAATAGTGGTACATTGGTAGCTATATTTTAATAATGTTGAGATCAAATCTCTCTAGGGGAGGGCACTGGTAAACTGTAATACAGGGTTGTACCTACATCAGGCACCAGACTCACTTTTAGGTAAGACTTAATAATAATATTATTATTAACACATTGTATGTACTACTGCTGTGAGAGTTAATAAAGAAATTATTACTATTATATGCTTTTGACACAATAATTATATTTTCTTTTCCAAAAACTGCTATACATAAATACAATTTTCGTTTCTGCTTGCTAATCAAACAAAAATATTTTCGTGGAAATTAATCACGGTCTGGTGGGAATATCCGTTGGGAATCAACGAAATTGTCCTAAGAAAATCTGCCGCGTTTAAATTTTTTTTACAGAAGCGGACATTTGGTACTCCTCAACTTAAGAGGGCTCATTTGTTTGATTAATGTTTTGCATATTTAGCTTCAAATAAAATGTAATACGAAACTGTGGTTTGGGATTTATGACTTAATCTTTTAAGAATTTTTCTTCCAAGAAATATATAGGTACACCTACTGCTCTGAGACCTTCAAAACATTAAGTTGCTTGAAAACCGAGTAAGTACTTGTAGCACCCTTATTCTCGAATGAATGATATGCTTCAATATAATAATATAAGTGCATACATACATAATTTTAGTTATTCTGTCTTCTTTGGACTTACCTTAGTCGACACACCTTACTGCGTCCAATGAATAGCGTCCACTTGTAAAAATGCTTACCTGAAACAAAGTGATAAAAAGTTTTGTTAACAACGACGTTAAAATTATATAAACATTTTATGAGTTACTTTTACGAGGTCATAATGTCATAAAAGGCTCTCAACATAACTTTTGTTAAGCAGTTCTTCTTAATTTGTCTAAAGATCATCACTTACGTCTACTTTAGCTTAACTTAGGCACTCTATTCGGTTAGCAAAACGTTGGTTAACCGGATAGCAAAATGATTGACCGCCGCAATAGGGTCTAAATCTAGATTAGATTTGCGAGTATGAATATCATATACCTACCTATGAAAACGTTTAATTTTGATTATCTGCTTTCAGTTGTTTTTCAGAGGTGTCTGACACAGGTATTATGCGAAATTTACAACTTTTAATCAAAACGTCAATCAACTACTACATATAGAGGAGAATCATTATTGTTCCAAAATATTCGTGAATGGTGAGTGATAGGCTTATGTTATACATATTGATGTATGTAAGTACCTCTACTTACACGTCAGAATATTGGTAATTTCAAAATATAATAAGAGCAGGATAAATTTTCACAGTGTGGGCGAATCGCGTCTCAACGGTGGTACATGTCGGTGTATGTATAATTCTCTTTAGGTTTCTTTAGTGCTATTTGCGTTAAAAAGTATGCCTACATACCATTATGTATGCTTATAACATACGTAGACCTAAATCTCTTTCGATATGGACATCTAAATATGGGATGAAGTTATATTTAAAAAATATATGTAAGGCGGTCGGGCATAGGAAAACTTAAAATATGCAAGGAATCATCTCGCATTTATAAAGTTCGTGCAAAGTCGCGGGAAGCCAGTGTCTTGTGTCTTCTAGAGCCATTCATTCTATGGATGATTCTTGCAGGATTTATTTTATGGATATTATACGAAATTGTCGTCTGACACACCACTGGAACGTCTGATACTAGTATATCTACGAAAAGTATGAGAGTGAACAAAGCTCGCAGTGGCGGAGACGCCCAAACCATTATTTATTGTTTCGTTAACGAGCGCGGAAGGAGAGCTGGCTTTTACGTTTCACAAAATTTTTTTCCCAAAACCTACAGCTGGACTGCTGCACCTACATTATGCTTAAGAACGTAGGTACAATTAAGTTATTTTAAAGCAAATTAGTTTAATTTCAAGTTTTTATTCTAATTTCTTTTTAAATGTATTTTTTTTCATTGATTCATATCCTTAAGCGTGTGTCGTAAGAATAGAATTAAATACCCTAAGTAAAAATTATCATTCAAAGTAAAATATTTTTGTACCTACTCGTATTACAGCTAGGATTAAGAAAGCTTATCAAAATATTCCGCGTATACTTAAAATAAATATTAATTATATGACGTGTAAAATGAAGATCTATACGTACAAAAAAAAATTAAGGAAAAAATATTCCATAATTCCATAGAAATTCCATAATTTCATCATGAATGCTACAGTTATGATAATATGGGTAGGTATTCATTGCAAAAGGGCCTTAGACATTATTAGGTACGTGAACCTTGGTAAAGAAAAGAGGCTGACTCCGCGGAGGCCATATTTTAGCTTAATCGTGATCTGAGGGAGGATGGGTTGATACGATAAACGCATTCTTGATTCATTAAGA